>JAQGAE010002730.1:0-16790 GCA_034696685.1 Julus scandinavius | reverse complement strand
CTCAAGCTTCAGCTTAAGCTTGAGATGCAGCTTACCCGAGGCGAAGCTTGAGGTGCGCAACTGTGGTACGGGGGTATGAAAAAATGGACAAAACAATTTTAATAAAAGCGTCGTAATACGCCGTGGTCGAGCGTCTGCTACTCTCAGTTTTGAGAAATTGTACGGAGCCCGGGAAGGGACTTGTATCTATTATTTTCCTTTCTGTGCCTTTACGGCTGTTGGCATTCTATTCAGGAACAGAAAGGACTCCGTAGTCTACATGTTATTATTTGTTCTTTTTTTAAAACTCGAGGTGCAATAAAACTACATTCCTTTTCAAATTCAACAACTTGCTTTGACGAAATGGATGAAGAAAAGAATCACGACAACAGCAATGGTACAAATTATGAAAGTTATCCGTGTAGAAAGCCCAACTTAGCTAGATTGCACGTTGAAAGTCAAAACGAAGGTATATATTGTTATGATGTCCATTTGCATTTGTTGGGCATGTATGCAAGCTAATTTTCTTATGTTATGGTTTGTAGGTGTCCTGTCAGCATTAGAAACTTTGAAATCGAAATTACGTCGACTTCAGCAAGATAAAGCTAAAGTACAAAAAGCGAGAAATGAAGTATCTGACTCAGGTAATTTGTAGCAGAATAAACTATAAAGATATGAAATGTGCATCATATTCTCTGAACTTTGCAACAATAGTTCCAATAATAAACTAGTTGACCAAATTTGTTGATGATTTTTTACATTATAAACAGAGTTGCCATGTAGCCAGGAACTCGAAGACATAGAAAACAAGTGTCAAACTTTACAGAACAGTCTACTGAACGTGTTGAAAATCGTTCGTTTTGAAGAAAAATCAGATTTGGTTCTAACTGACATTGACGTACCAGATGCAATAGAGCCTCGTGCCGTTACCATTCTAAAATCGGGATCAATAAAACCGCCACCTTCGACGGAGACCAAAGCTAATAACGAAAACAAGCCTGTTGGAAACGCAGTCAAAACTTGTCGAACTAAACTTGGGAATGATTCCAAACATCATCACCATAGACTCACTATCAAGCAGCTTCCATTCGTCTTATCAGGGGTATAACATGAACACTTTAATTAGATGTTCTTGAATAAATTCATCATCATCAAACTTATAACCATTTTATGTATTCTAGATGTCTGGGAAGAGTTTTTCTTTACCAGTAAACATTCAGTTGTTGGTTGCTTCACTAAAATCTCATAACCCATGGATGTGTGCCTTAGCTTCCGATTGTGCCGCCATGCAGGAATCTATTTCAAAAGTAGACCACGATTTAAAAAATGCAATTGCTGCATTAAAAGATAGCATCGGATATTTAACTTTGTGAGAAAACCTTAATGATCAATATAATTGTAATGGTTTGTAAGCTAGCATTGCCTAAAGAATGTATACCGATTTAATTTCAGAGAAAGTTGCTCAATACGTAAACAAATAATTCTGCCCGGGGACAAGCAAGATCAAAGAATACAGCAAATCACGAATCAACGCAATGCACTAATAGCACACATGCAGATGATGGATGCATTAGTCAAACAGGTAACCAGTCAGTTTACCCTTATTATTGTGATAGCGAACTGATAAACTCTGACACTTTAACTAATCTTACTTGCAGTTGCATAATTTCAAGGAAAATCTGAATTCACCTGGTGTTAATCAACCCTCAACTACGGTTCCTGCAGCGGAAAGAGGTTTCTCAATTGTCAACGCACGTCCAGCGAAGCATAAGAAATTGCCAGTTGATACAAATGACCACAAACATCACATTGGAAAAATGAGAACTTCCAGACGACAGATTATTCGGCGCAATGTTCGACCACCGTGGAATGATCGAGTTACGCCAGACGCGATACCACCCCGCAGATTAAGCGTGAGCAGTATCAAGTACAGGGAATTATTACAAGTGGCATTGAAAAGAAACGGGTTTAAATTACGGGAAAGAGAATCCTAACTTTGTGTTCAAATTTTCTATGCATAATATTATGATCAGTGTACATTTCTAGGTCATTTGTATATTAATAAATTTGTATTAAAATTTTAAATTACTATTTCATGTTTTTGATTTTTTAGCGTTATTTTGAATAATCCATCTATCAATAAAATGTGGATGTACGGATTTCACAGGTGGCATTAATTAAATAAGCTAAATGAATAAATTATCACTTTCATGCTGACTGTAATTGCAAGATACTGAATTGTGTATTGTATTGTATAGGCTATAATTGGCATTGTTATACCTTCATAACAACATTCTTATTCTATATAACGACGAATTTAAGATAATTCATGAAAATAAATGTAAACTGGTAATTAATTGTAAAACTTACCAAAAATTCGATGACATTCTGCATTCAAATTTGGCGCATTTTGTGGTTTCAGTCGGGTAGCTTTTTGTCTGAAACGTTTGAGTAGTAAAAAGTATTTAGGGTGCGACCCGGTGTCAACTAGGCAGAGTAGATTATTGAACAGCTGGAGACTGTGCAATGAGCTTACCTTTCCATCATCATGGATGAATATAGTATAGTCGAGATATTCGATGGTCCTATTGAACCCCACAGCTGCGGCTACTGCAAGTCCAAGGGCAGCTTATCCTATGGTAAATAAATTCAATTCAATTCGCCACATCTATATATATTCGTTTCATTTTTTCTGTGATTACGTCACGAACGATACATTTTTTTTTCAGGAATGTGGACTCACAACTTGACTGTAAAAGATTACCAAGGACTCATTGATAGGGGATGGAGAAGGTTACAGTTTTCTCGTTATACATAACCGACATAATTAATTATTACATCATAGAAAGAATTTTAAGCTCGCTAAACTCAGTGTCAGTATACACGATGTGCATGAACGTTTCCATACAAGTTTATGATATTTAAATTATGTAGATTAGATAACTGTCAGTAATCTGGGTTATCTTTGATAGGTTTTTTCACCTGCATCATAATTTTTCCAAGAAGTCATTCTAACGTGGAAGAAAATTCATGTTAGAATGCTAGCCTCAACATTGATATTTCAACTCAGAACTTCCTATCAAAATTAATTTGATACTGAAAACAGGAAATTTTATACTGCTTCCTTCTGTGACTAAGCTGCACAAAACGGCACACATTTTTTAGCTGTCAATTGTTGCTACATTTTTAATGAGTGTCATGGAAAAATGTAGCATGTACCAACAAGCATTGAGCTTTAACCAGGATAAAATTGGGTGATGGCTGAATGCAATGACAATCTGGAAACATGGGTTTGAAATCCTTAGTTTCGCTATGATGGCCTTTTCTATTTCTGGATGTTTCGATATTCGGATTCCCTATGTATGCATTTCATTCATTATAGTGTCTGAGCAAGTTAATTCAACCGTGCACTAGTTGTGTGAATTTTGAGTGTATAACCTAATAAAGCAAAATTTATGCTACTTTATAGAAGTGGAAAATACTGCTACAAGCCATTCATGCAGGAAACCTGCTGCCCACTTTATACCATAAAGCAAGTACATATATTTTTGTTTTTGTTAGATAACTAATGCTGACTAAATTAAATAACGGTGCTTTTACAAAATCTAGGTGCAATGCAGCAGAAATTAAATTGTCAAAATCACACAAAAAGATTTTACGTCGTATGTACAGATTTCTCCAAAATGGTGACTCAAAAGTGGAGAATGAAAATGTAAACAACGTAAAAACATTCCATTACCAATTAAAGCTTCGCCTCCAAATGATATACAAAAAATTCAAAGACATTTGGTTTGTTTTCTCTAGGAAATGGCAACCAAAGATCAGAATGCAAGAGATGATCATTCACATCAGGAATTGTTAGATATCTTAAATATACAAACAAGAGCCAGCATTGCCGAACAAAACATAGATGATAAAAAAATTGAAAAGAAGTTAAGCTCAAGCACCTACGTACCTCAAAATCCCAGCCCTTTGCTGGATTCGGTTTCATCGCCAAACAATACCTCAACTTCTTATGGACGAACCAATTGCACTGCTGACAGCAGTCAATCTTTTATACGTAAACAGCCAAAATTAGGAATAGGTCCTGATCCTAAAAAGCCACAATGTAAAAAAGCAAAGTTAGCAAGAATGGAGAAAAAATTAGAAAAAGTGGCTAACAGATCAATGAATGCAGCTGCATCAATGCAAGTAAGTATTGATGGAATACTAAATGCTGTATATGAAAAAATGTTAAAATACTTATTTTAAATTAAATTATAAATGTAGGTCAATGTCACATTTAGCGTAATCTCTGGTCAAAAATCAAAATTTCAAGTGAAATAAAATTCATTTATATGCGATTTAAATTTTTCATCTATGGTTTTTGTCTGTACTTCCATTTTATGTGGATATACATTTTTTTTTTTTTACAAATGTCTATCAAATTAATTTATCCAAATGTCATTTAAGCTCGGAATTTAATTTTTTCTAGGTGTCATCGGCAGGCGTTTGGAAAAAAAATGTTGCTAAAACATTACAAGATCATGTTTCGGAATCATTGCCTCCGGATGCTGCACACAAGTTAGAAGTTAGTGAAGCATGGCCAGTAAATTTTGCAACTCGATAACAAATGTGCCTCTTTATGACAAACGTGAAAATACGGCCCCTTTTATGTAGATAAAATTGGTTCGTTCCGAGCCCCAGAGCGAGGAATATCGTCAAACGTTTGAGGAATCTTATGCAGTCTATAAAACATACCAGATGACCATACATAACGATCTGCCAGACCGTTGTTCCAGTTCACAGTTTTCACGGTTTTTAGTCAATTCTCCACTCGAGGTAAATGATGTTTTTAGAAGGAAAAAAAAGCAGTGACAAGAGCACCATTTTATCATCCTAATGCCGATTATGTGTGGAGGCGACATTTCCACTTGCCACCAAATGACATCTAAACAGGTCATGTTCCACAATTTTAGTGGAATGTAAGTTTGATTTGGAAATACATTAAGTTTACAAAGAGGCACGTTTTTTCTCGCTCACGTTGCACTGCATGAAAATCAAAATTTGTGTTAATTTAAAGATCAACGCTTACCGGGTCGTTCAATGGTGCCTTTGCCACTGCTGGATTATTAGGTCAAGTTTGTGCGTTGCTGGCCAAGGTCCCAGGAATTCATCCGTACAATGGAAGAGTCGTACAATGTGTATGCCCTTTATCAAAGGAGCATCCATCACGAAACGGACGAGGACTTTGATGCGGATACTTATTATGATTTCCTAGTCTATTCTCCGCTTGAGGTATACTAGAGAAGAGTTTTGCTGCTGAGAACGTTAATGCAGTGAAATCTAGTTTTAATACTTACATTAGACTGCATTGGATGAGCAACGCTATAGATGTATGTAATGCATAATTTTCAGCTAGCGAGATAGTTAAGGCTTCGCTTTTAATTTATTCCTACAGCCGGTTGAAAGTACTGTTCTGTCGCATCCGGGCTACGGTTCTTTCCATCAACAGTACTGGTTGGATGGGAAAATAATTGCAGTTGGAGTTATTGATATCCTTCCCTTCTGTGTTTCGTCTGTGTACTTCTACTACGATCCCAAGTACAGCTTTTTATCCTTAGGAACCTATGGGGCCTTAAGGTAATTTTTAATTTAAAACAAATTTCTGATTGCTTCTTATACATCTATGTCAATCTTCAGGATGTCCAGTAAATTTGCTAGAACAAATTTTAAGCATAATTCGAGGATTTCAGTGTTTATCCCATAAATTTTCAAGAACCCATTAGCACCATTTTTTCTCGAATTTGAAAAAAAAAAATGTTCAATTAACGGTAAGTTTCCGAATTGGACAGGATATTACAACATCAACTGGTGTTTAACACAAATTTGAAGCATAATTCCCAAGTTCAAATGGAATGCCTTGAAAACCTTGGAAATCTCGAAAGTTTGGAATCATTTTTGAAATTCGTGATAATCACCAATTGCTGCTCGAATTTTCTTTCTGGATCAATGCAGAAATCCAATACAAAACACAACCATTTTTCAGACCCTAATAAAAAATTGTACTCTTTGAAGAAAGATTGTGGTAATTAGTCATGGGAGGTAGGTCCTTGAAAATTTAATGGATGAGCTTTGTAATCCTTGAAATATGTTAGAATTGTTTCCAGAAAATTTACTGGACACCCTGATATTGAATCTCCAAATTATGCTAACGATTATTTTGTTTTAAGGGAAATCGCTTTCACACAACAACTGCATAATTTGGTGCCGGAACAGCAATATTATTACATGGGATATTACATTCATTCGTGCCAGAAAATGCGCTACAAAGTAAATACTTTTCCTTCATCACTAATCTGTCAACAGTCACATTTTACATGAAACTAACTTCACTAAAGGGATAATTCTACCTTTTTTTTCTCGTTAAAGGCTCAATACAGCCCATCCATGCTATTATGTCCTGAAGTTTATACTTGGCATCCTATCGAACAAGCCGTGCAAAAATTAAACGAGAAAAAATACAGCCGTTTAGAAGAACGTGATATGGGTAAAAATACTTCTTAAATGAACAAGATTAGATTATCGTGTTTTTTAAGTTGACACTAAAATGCCTTATTTTTTCAGTTGACGCGGATGGCAAAGTGGATTTAAACGATGTGATGGTTCTTCACCGTCGTTCCGCATTGCCTTATTACATTTACTTATCACTTAAGCACGGCGAAGACCCCAGAGAGTCGGAAGAAATTTTAACTTATGCAAAACTTGTTGGAAAAAGGTGTGCGGGTAGTTTACTACTGTATCGCAAATAGACCGGTGACTGTAATGTGTACTACTCAAGTTTAATTTTGAGATACCAAAGATGGATACGAGATTTTCTGTTCCATACACTTAACTGAATGTTTGAAGAACTCAAAATGCAAATTGTCACAATTGTATTACTCACTTTTTGTAATATACACACCATGAATGCGTTAGTTCATTTTAAATACAAGATTAAAATACTGACAAATGCAGTGTTATATAATTTTTGCACGAACATAATTGTTGACTCCTCATAAACACAAAGAATAACTTGAATACACATGTTTTTCAAACAATAAATAGTGGTACGTTTCAAAAATAGCCTGGAATTATTCAATACTCACATTTTTTGTTACAAAGGTTTTACATTCCAAGTGACTTATTGGGTTTCCAAATGGGAGTTGCGACATGCTGCGAAGATATCCGTTCCACCGTTATGTGCTCTTCTGGATTGTTTTGGGCATCGTAGAAATTCAGCAATTCTTCAATGGCCTGGTCTTCGAGCTTTTGTAAAAATTCACGAAATTTGGTTAAGGAGAGTACACTATTGTGAATTGCACCAAAGTTTGACTAGTGAAATCTATATTTGCAGCTGCATTAATCGTAAAAAATCACAAATACCGCCGGGCCACAACTAATACACTAATCTTAATATTGTATGGTGCAATTTTCCATAAATATGTATCCAAAATGCAATGTGAAAATTAGGATAACCTGAATAAGATGCAGGGGTTTTGTGCTCATTTTTGCCAAATTGTGGAATTCTTCTTGCTCCTTTTCCAAAATGTCAGAAAAGCACGGAGTAAAGTCCTTGATGTGAGGTTTACCATCATGCACGACGTTAATAGCGACACGTTTTTCGGTTGCACCATTAGATGGGGAATTAATCGATCTTCTGCTATCCCAAACATTTTCGTGTTGTTTTGGCGATTCAGGGGAAAACAACGCCATGTCTTGCTGCACTGGAGGCGAATTCGTATTGGAGAACTTATCGCTGACATAAAAATTCAGACATATATATAGGGTGTAATATCAATAATGCATGCATTAATTAAAAAAGGAACGCTTACCTCGAAAAATTACTTATATTTTTTTTCAATTGTTCTGATCCCTTCTCCATAGCCATTATATCCTTTAATGATGTGACGGCATTGTTGCTCAAAACCGTAGGCACCCTAGTCGAAAATAACAAACAAAACAAAGTTTTTGGAGTAAATCGATAACAGCCCACGTTTTGCAAATCGGATTATTTTTTATAAAATATATGGTACAAAATTACTTGCCATGGGTTTCCGCATTTGGCCAATTTTTCTGCAAATAACTCTGGAGTGATTGGTACGGGTGCAGAAACAGGCATGGATGCTAGTTTCTTACGCTGCTTTTGAGAAAGTTTCTGTGTTTTTTTAAAACTCTCACTAAAAATTTTGAAATGTTTATCGTTTAGGGCTTTTCATTGCTGCTAATCTGAATAAATAAAATTAAGGAACTCATAGAAAACCTGTTTGCTTTGTACTGCTCAATTCCCCCAGAAGAATGCTGTTGCTTGAGCTCGTTTAACAAGTCGGGAAATGCCGAATTCATGTCCTCGTTTCCTTTCAACCATTTGGGTGATGCGATTGAACCGTATAAAGATTTTGGTGAGGGTGAATGACTAGCAGATGGAGTAGAGGGCGAAAGCGGTGTATTTTCTTGCTGACACCGTTGGCCAAATTCTTTTTGGGCAGTTTTGGACTCGATGACCAGCCCTTTTGTAAGTTCAACCAAGTCGTTATGTGTTACGCTGGATCCGATAGATGAAGTGGATTCATTCCTGCTACGACGTCCCGTGGTTTCCTCGGGGACAATATTAATTTTTCGAACATGGGTCTTGCGTTTTGTTTTGGACTTTTTCCCGTCTTGTGCGTGATTCCCTTTAAAGACTACGCCATCGCCTTCATCACTTCCACCTTCTCCGATTTTCACAGGGAACATTTGGAAAACAGTTTGAATGTCTTCTAGACATGGGCCATCAGCATAAGGTGTTACAGCACGATAGCACATTTGCGTAATCTAGAGTGTAAAATACACCACAAAATCAAATACAGCAGAAATCAGGGTCTTATGAAAATTATGCAGCAACAAATTTGTCTTACAAGCTCTCTGTAATTTTTTGTTAGCTCCACCAACACATCATCGCTAAGGTTTGAAAGACTTCTGAAAATTGGAAGAACGAATGTATTTAATGGAAGACGAGTAAGATTTGAAATCAATTATATTTTTTTTTACAAAGTACCAACTTGACTTCGAGTAATGCTGGCAGATTCAACCCAACGAACTGCATGCACGTAGCTTTCAACTGTGGTGCATTGTAAACCCAGGAAAATTCCAGTAGCTCAGTGGCGTTTTTTAATGTTACTGTAACCAATTTTTAATTAGATTTATAGCAATGCTTCAAGTCTAACAAATAGTGCAGCGATTTTTTTTAATAATACAAACGTCTGGTAAATTAGAATTTAATGTAAAATGCTAAGATTCGATATATCGACACTCACGTAGTTCAGTTAGCCTCATTTCACACAACTCTTTCAATCGTGTCATTAACAGTCGATCAGCAATAGCTAATGTATTACACACAAATTCTGTATCTTCAGAAGCTAAAAAAAAAAAAAATACGTGTTAAAACCTGAAACTATAACGTAAATTACGTGAAGTGACTAAGTGAGCATACTCATCAATTTGGGGACATCGTCTGTATATAGGCAATCGATAACAATTTCCATTATGCCACTTGGTATTGGCATTGTTAGTGATGACAACCTATTTGTCTAATTAAAAAAATATAACTATGGTCATCACCATTGAGCAACATTTTCAGGTCCCACCCATACAGAGCTATTAAACTTACTTCAATCCAATTGCTGGCTAACATGCTATGGAAGTAGTCGGATCGAGCGATTAAAACGCATTTGTGGCATTCTATTTCTTTACCATCTTCACATTTTATTTTTACATCATACAGCTCTGGGCTAATGAAAACAAAATAATAAGAATTAAAAAGTAATTTTTAAATCCAATTAAAGTAGTAATTGCATTTCTAATACCAACGTACAGTTTCATGCGATCAAATTTCAGTTTGCTCGTTGTATTATTGGTTGCAGAAGGTATGCAGATTCTACCATCCACTAACTGAACATTGGCTAATCTGAAAAGGCGAAATCAAATAAAATATGAATTACAAAAAGAATTACCTCATAAAACTCATTAAGCTTTTTGAAAGACAAAAACATGGTAAACAACAACAAAATACCTTTTTTCCAAAGCTGAAATGCCTAATTTTTTTGATGCCGCCGCCACCAGTTTCAATGAATTCAAATTTGATTTTTTAGCCGACGCATTTTCCTTTTTATTGCTTTTCTCCTTATTGCCGGATGCAACAAAATTGCCATTGCCGAGAGTGCTTACAATAAGATCGGGCTGAGGTTGAGCTATGCGCTTTGCGCTACGATTACCGGTGACAGCTTCGGCAATGGATGGTTCGGTCACTTGAAACGTTTGCCCATTGGTCAACAGTTTGCAAGTGTCGGTGTAAAGGAATTCCAAAATTTGCTGCAGTACGGATGGATGCACCCCGAAATCCGATAACACGATGCAGTTGTCATCTTCTCCATCTTTCTTCAAAATTTCCGACCGAAAAAAATCGCATCGAAGGGCCAAAATATATTTGTGGCAAGCAAACTGACAATTTCCCAGCTAAACAAGCAGTAAATTTAAAGCATGTTAAAAATGCATAATAATCATAGAATTGCTAAAGGAATTTTAATAAGAAATTACCTTAATAATAACGTCGTGGATGTTGTCGTAAGGATCAGATTCTTGCAATAATGTCTGCATGTTTAATGTCATTTCAGATGCAGATAGTTGTGGAACTTCTAGCAGACTACATTTTGGGTGGGCCTGCAGCACTGCAAAATTTCTTCCCTTCGGATCACATGCCACAGAGGTTGCCCGATGGACACCGGCCAATCTTTTAACTTTCAGGTGAACACATTCATCTTTTTCCAAAAAGTTTATGAAACTGGTGACCATCTGTTTCGACAAATAAGATGTCGGTTGGCGCCCTGCAAGTACATGAGTACATGCAAACATTACTTTTTTTTTTTTTTTTTTATTTTACTGAAATGTCTTTATCTTTTTTGCAATATCAGTGGACCGAGACTACTTCGGATAACTGATAATTCGGTTAATACGGATGGCCGTGGCCATTTTATGTTCAAAATAGATTGTCAACGGTAAAATAACAATATAATCATACCAGTATTTTCTTCGCTTTTTCTGCTTTGCAGTTTTGGTGGAACAAAATTCCCAATAAATCCCTCCCCGTCACTTGTAACAAACAGAAGTCCTTCGTTAAACAGTGCAACGTCTACCACTTGCAAATGGCGACCAATCAATAGCAAGCAACGAGTCACTTGAGGATAGGATTCCGACCAAACATATATCTAATTAAAAGAAATTATATTCGATACCGAATAGCTATAATTTATGAGACCAAAAAATGTAGTTTTTGATTTTACCTCCCCAAGGTCGGTTAGAAAAACTACTCTGAGCTCAGTGCCACCTCCCTCCTTTAAGGCATTCACATCAGCCTTTATATCTAAATGCCCTCCTGAAGATAACACTTGCACTACATCGTACCGCCTAAACGTAACAAAACGAACATAAATTAAAATGCCAAATACACAATAATTGAGAATTATTTTAAATTAATTACTTCGATGCAATTTTGCGGCACTGGTATTCGTGTAACGCATAAATATCTCCCTTTTTCGTTATGCAGATGGTAGCACCATCGCTTGCAGTAACGTGTGTGAATTCAATTCCTTGGTTTGACAAAGCGGAAACAATTCTAGGAACGGTTTGCAGCTTGTCTCCAGTAGAAGGATGTCCTACAATTTTAAGACAAGATTGTCATCAATATTAAATTTCAAGCAGGAAGAATATGTTAATTTTCGAATGATAAGGTTACTTCAAATTTGATCCTACTTACCAAGTTGACCAGCATTTAAACCAAACGTGAAAATTGCTTCTTTAGTGTACACTACGGAATGGAACCTTCCAGCACATATTCCCATTACGAGATGGCTTTTAAACATCTTGTTGCCAGTGATAGGTTTTGGCGTGAGAAGTTTTTCTATTGGAGGAACGTGGCCGAGCTGGTGATGGGTATTACTACCACAGGTCCAAACGGATCCTGATTCCATAAGCAGCATGTTGTGATCAGTCCCACAAGCTATTTGAATGCAAATTTCCTTAGATACAGATTTCAAGAGTTGAGGTGTTAGCACTGTACGCTCTACTGGAAGACCAAGCCTTCCTCCTTGGCCATGACCACAGGTGAATACTTGGCCACCTTGCGACCGATACATGGTATGAAATTTGCGCATTACAATCTATAATTAAAATGAACGCAAGTTTGATATCACCTTTGTCGCTTATATAAAGAATCGTTCAAGTTTTGTTTAGGAACATGGAGTTTTCTGCAAACAAACCTGAGTGATACTGATATTTTCTTTGCGAAACGTATCAAGAAGCTCCGGGGATGGTTTACTTTGTTGAATACCGAGCCCAAGGTTGTAATTGTGGTTAATACCCCACACGTAAGCTTCATAAAGTCCAGAAGAACGATAAACCATGTATTTTGGTCTATCTTTCATTACCAAATCTAATGGTGAAAGTCGATCATGGTCTAGAGTAAATAAATTGGCCCCATGCTGTAAACAATAACATAGATAAAATAAGTTTTTTAAAAAGACTGTTCATCTAAAGAAGGTTATTTTTTGTGATAAACAAACTGCTCACATCCAGAAGAATTTTAGCAGCAGTCAGTTGTCCATAATACAAACTTCGATGCAGAGGAGTCCAGCCAGATTCCCAATCTCGTGGATTGCAATCGGCATTTCTTCTATTCAGCAGCCAGCGTAATGCTTGCCATTTACCACACGAAGCAGTCATATGCAAAGATGTGCGCCCATGGGCATCAACCAGGTGGTAATGATTGGAGCATCGCCATTGCAAATAGGCCATCACTTCTTCTTCGCTTGCACGAGTGATCACATTCATCACCGCAGATGCATGGATCGGAGAATGGCATTTCAAGGTGCACTCCGGTTCTTGTACAAAGGGAGTGATTGATGGCAAAAAATAAGAAGCCATATTGTCAAATTATCTTGGATTATTATACTATTTCCATAAAATACCATACAAATATGGTTACGTTCTAAATAATGTTTCAAAATGAAACACGAATTTCACAGTAGCAACATGCTACAAAATAGTCTTTTGAGTGAAAAGATTCTTTGGCAGTTTTATAGTCAGGTCCGCACGACAACTTCCCTGAACCTAGAGCATATCTTTAATTTAAGTAGTTTTTGATCCGATAGCTCCTAGATGTGCATAAAAAAGCAGCCACCCCTAATGGGGGGCTACTTTTAACGGTATTCCTTTTTAAGACTGCATAATGATTGAAGAAGCTAGAAAAATAAGATGAAAAAAATATTATGCAACTAGCATCCACAAACTTAACATATGTGGCTAGTTTCAGTGGAAGTATTCATAGAAGTTTTTGCAAACAATATTGGTGCAAATAACTGTTAAACAGATTGCAGTACGTAGGCAAATCTGTATAGATGAAGCTTTCCAATGACTTCTAAATTGAAGGCAAACATTTAGGGTTACTATCTAAATTTCACTCTATATCTATCTATAGCAATTCCATAGTTCTACACTGTCTATTTAGTTATTTGGCAGAAGACCAAGTTGAAGGAAGCCACTCAAGGCTAGTTAGTTATGGATTGACAACAACTCGATTCTAACAGTAGACCCGTGGTATGTCAACACGAAGAAACTGACCCATAATTATTTTATAATAACAACGTGATTATATCTCAAAATTATGTGAAATCTAACCAGATGGAAGACATGCATAACGGTCTACTTACCGTTATCTAAAATACAACAGAAGCAAAACATGCAATCATGGATGAAACGGAATAAAGGTTAAATGCTGTCATTTTATATACGAATTCAGCAGCATAAAACAAGTGAATTTACTTCTGAAAAAATATATTTGTGAAACTTCAAAAATAAATTCTTCCAACTTCATCTGCTATAAATACAACGTACACGACAGGCAATTATACCAGATATCGAATCTGGTGAAACCAGATATTCATTATAGCATATGTCATCGTTATGTATGCCTTGATATAGAATTAACACTTATTGAAGTTATTGTTTATCAAATCACTCGTCATGTATGCAACTTGTAAGAATAAATTAATTTCCTCTAATAACTGAATTATATAATTTTAAAAATTGCGAATGTTACCATAGGGATTATATTTGTGGATGAAATAAAGACAGCATAGCACACGTTTCAAAAGACCACAATGCATTTCTTCAAAACAAACATTTAAAACTCCATATTGTCTACTCCTGACCTCTCTTAGCAAATATTTTAAAGGAATTTGTTTTGCAATCATGTCATAGACGATATCACGTGGTTTCATTAACGTCATGTGATACCATCAGTGATGAAATTTACATTAAAATGTTTCATTGCAGGTTCTTCCAATAGTTTTATGAAAAAAAATATTCTCAAAATATTAATTTGAATATAAAATAATGCATTGTTTATTCAATAAACAAATTATCTAATAGCAAAAATATTATTGTATACAAAAATTGCATCAATAAAGCGCATAGTTTTTTTTTTTTTTTGGCAACGTTTAGATTTTATGCAAAATTTTGTCATAATACGTACACTAGGGGAAATTTCATGAAATTGCATGTGTGCACTGCTCACACCACATCTTCACATAGTACATTCAAAACACGTACGTATACATGCAGTTAAGGAATGAATGAGTTAATGAGCTTTTATTGTTTAATTGACATCAAAATTAAGTTCATGGCAAGTACCGAGATGACAAGAAATCAATAATGCATATATAATTCTGGACTTGCTTTGGGTCGTTGCAATGATTTTACTCGAACAATTTCCGTTCCCAACAATACAGCTCGTTGCTGCACTTTCCTAACACCATTTTAATAAGTTTGGATATAAATTAATTTTCTCCTTATCGTGATTATGTGATGAAATAAAAAATATCACACCTGAACACATGTTTAGCAATTTACACGTAGGCTTATATACAAACTAAGTTGCCAACATTTAAAACTTTTATAAAAATAAATACAAGAGAATTTATTTAAAAATGAAACTGTCTAAACACAATTATAGGGTCATTTGCATATCCCTTAAGTTTGAACACAAATGCACTAGCAGTATGTTATTTGAACTGCTGTTGACGAGCGTTAAAATATTGAAAACAGGCAGGTTTTCACTTTTCAACAACTTTTACGAGGCGTGAACATAAAAAACTGACATTAATTTTCGGCAAAACACAGCACGTTGAAGAGCCTCTTGAGAAGAACTTGTCTCCACTTTTTTTTTATCATGGATAAAAAGTTCAAGCCATACATATATAAAGGTATTTACGCGTGCTTAGCAGTCTTGTGTATCGTATACCCAAGTTGTTGAGTCACTCTATGAATTTCCACCACACTTTTTATGAACTACTATATACAAATTGCTAGTGACGGATTTATTCACGCATATCGAATAGCAAAGACAATTCCTTAATGAGTTTCATGAAGAAATTGCATGCCAGTATGTGATTTGAAACCCTTTCAACGTTGAGGCAATGCCCTTATACAACCTCAAAAAACCTTGTTCTCTATGTATATTAATACTTGTCAACACCAATCATTAACTACACCTAAAAACTTTGAAAAGGGGATACCGTGCCAACAAATTGGATAGCCATGTCGAAATTGTGTTTTTGACGCACCCTACTTTTTTTTTCTCAACTCTTCACCACCCCCTATCGACGTGCCAGCTATTTTTTTCTTCTTTCTTTTCTTTTAAAAAACTCAAGGCGACCTCCGTGTCTGCCCAAGACAGATGAATCTTATGACAACAAAAGTATAAATAAATAAATCCTTGTTAAGTATCTTTTAGAGTTAGCTTCGTAAACAAAATCGTTTGTAAAGATTCACCGAATGTTACCATCTCAAGATGTCATCCACATGGCGAAACGCATAGCTGAATACATTATATAGATAAGTTTCAAATCGATATTCCTCAAACAAAAAACAAAAAAGAACTTATTTGTGGAAAACATTGGAGGTCTGCAAATATCCATCGTCAATATACAAAGGATATAGGCCTCGTGAAATTTTCCAGGGAATAGGGATTATTTATTGCAGGTAAAAGGTATTATATTCCATTTTTATCATCGTAATAAATCTTGATGCATACTTTTTTTTTTTTTTTTTTTTGAGATTAGAGGAAAACATGATAAGCCACCGAAAACGTTATTCATTTTAAGTATACATAAGAGAAATCCGAATATTTTGCTTGAACTGGGAATTTGGGATCTTGTATATATGACCTCGAGATGTCATGAGCCATTGATTACTCATCCCTTTCTTATAAATAAACAAATTAAAATATACGTGAATAGAAGCTAATATTGATTCAAAATTACTTTAAAAAAGCTGTTGTTGCTAAAACAACACGCCACTGTTTTGAAACAAACTTCATGTTTTGTTAATTTGTCATAAATAAACATAAATAAGAAAAGACCGCGCCTCATCCATAGTTTCTGAATAAATAAACTAAAATATACGGTTATAGAAGCTGATATTGATTCCAAATTGCTATGCAGATCAATAATATGTATTACAGTTCACCTTGTAACAGTGTTGGGCAAATTGTACTCGTGAGTACTGATTACGAATACAGTGGAATCATGTAATCAGAGTACATGTAATCAGTAGTCATATGAAATGAGTACTAGCGTCATAATCAGACTGACAAATTGTCCTTCGACTTATGACCTCTCCCATCCTCCGAATTACGACCTCCCCCATCCTCCGACTTACGACCTCTCCCATCCTCCGACTTACGACCTCCCCCATCCTCC
>JAQGAE010002729.1:0-16796 GCA_034696685.1 Julus scandinavius | reverse complement strand
AGCAATCAGCAAGGGCAAGGCTACAGACGCCAATTCAACATAGGAAAAAAAATTCACGCGCATAACCAGATCCAGGGTAGCCAAATTCTCTGGGCTTCCAGTCCAATCATCGATGAATAGAATGGCGTGGTTAAGAATGAGATGATCCAGGCCACCCTGAAAGCGTTTCTCAGCGAATGCCACAACCTTGTGTCTGTCATCTGGATTGGCCATGTCCGCGGCAATGTATTGCACATCTTGGGCACCCAGTCCCTTGCAGATCCTAGAGACATTTTGGAGCAATTCCTCCCTCCTTGCCGTGATCACAAGCCTGGCTCCCAACCTGGCATACTGGTAAGCTAATTGCTCGCCAATGCCCCCGGAGGCACCCGTGATCAGAACCCGTTGATCCCGCACAGATTTAGGGTCGAACCCGCTGTCATTGAGCAACACTAGGCAGATGGCCAGGGGAATAAAAAAAGCTGAAACTTTGATAGTTTTTCCCATTTGTAAAAGTTGAAAAATAATAATGCTTGCCGAAGAGTGCCAAAGAGTTTATATAGCGGCTGCAACTAGTGGAATTAAGTTCACAAGCCGGCTTGGCAATTCAGAAGAATGTAAATTCTTGGAGGTTGGCCCATTAGTGCGAGAGGGAAAGTCATTGCACCATCGTGCATTGCATTAACAGCAACAAAATATTTTTCCACTGACCATGTAACCTAATCGTATATGTGGGGAACAAAAAAAAATTTAACAGAGGTCAAGCAACCCAGTGCCTTCACCTCTGGACTCAGTATATCTGGAACCAGTTATAAAAGACTGGAATAACAGGTACAAAACAGATAACATAACCAAACATTATTTCAGGGACAAAGAGGACATTATAGTTACTTTATAAAATCTTGTTGTGGTATATCAGAAAGCCGTGACATTTTTGAAGAAATTTGATGAAATACAGACCGAAATTCTTTTAAAATATAGTGTATAGGATCTATTTGAATACAATAGTGTTTTCAACAATTATAAGCTCACGGCACCCTACCCGCAAACCTTATAAGTGTCGCGGAGCAAGTGTTAAACAACACTGCTAAATGATTGGCCAGAGGAAAGTAATTTATGTTGGTTTACATTAATACATCATTATGTATGTATATTGTATCATTTTACTAATGTATGCTAAAATAAATTCACTTATACAAAGATCCGTGCAAATCATCTTTGATTACTTCAGGGTTGCAACCTCTTATATCCGTGGGCCACACCTCATCACGAAAATTGTTCGAGTAATAGGTAATTTACAGTTGAAAAGCATCAAATATCACTAAAACAGCCGATTTGTTTTTTTTTTAATTTAAAAAAAAAAACATGATTCGAGAAGCATGTGTAATTTATTACATATGAAAGGTGCAAATGGGATAAGTAATGAATTTCTTGAACAACAATGTATAGATACAGACATATGCATGCTATAGAATGAATTGCTGTACTAAGCAATTGTACATGGTTTAACATACTGTGTATTTGCCATGAACTTAGTTAAATACAGTGGAGTCTCACTTATACGAAGCTCGCTTATATGAAACATTCAGTTATACAAACAATTTCTTGTTCCCCGGCAAAACTCCATTTAACTCTGTGTAATGCCTTATTCGCTTATACGATATTCAGTTATACACAATTTCCACTTATACAAAGGGTGATTCCTTCCCCTGATGTAATCCCCTTGTGTAAATGCTATTCAATTATAAGAAGAGCTTTTTCACATAATTGTGAAGCATTTCGTTTATTCTAAAGACGTAAGTGAAAGATAGTCTTGATGTTATTAATGACTGTGAACAGGTCTTACATCATACTATGTAGCTTGCAGGAAAAATAAGCAAGTTAAAATTACAGAGTTTTTTAAGACGAAATAAGCCTTATTGTTTGTGATTATATCAAATAATACATTTTATTTTTTTTGGTTTCTGTCCTTCTTTGTACGTACATACGTACAAATGCGTACGTACAATATGTACGTACAAAACTATTAAACTACATTTTTTAAGAAGAATTATTCTCTATTTACTAAAATACAGTAACCACGAAACCTGCTAGTACATGTACATTGTATTCACTTATAAGAAGAATTTTTTTTCTGTTCCCCTCATATTCGTATAAGTGAGACTCCACTGTAATTTAATACCAATAACCAATATCTTAACCAGAGAAATTCAAACAAATTATTTCAACCATTAGAATATTAATTAATTACGGCACACTGGTTAAAACACTGACTTAAGTGGTATGCTTAAACCTAATAAAAAACATCAACATAAAGTCGCATTAGCCAGACTAACCAAGTCGAGTTGTCGTTTAGAATGAAAGTTGACAAGAAATCTTCGGAAAAAATGGGGAAAAAATCGTTGATACTGAGAAGTATTTGCATTTTCCAATCAAAACGCACTTTATACTGGCGCTGGGCAACACTTTCCAAAATGGCCCTAGCAGCATCATTCGGGGCTGCCAAGAATTTGTAGGGCATGTCTTTGCCATTGAGTTCCAAGAAAGTTCCTGTCGCAACTGGACCCAAAACCGTGAATGTCACGGAAATCCCAGTGTTCTTGTGCCTCAATTCTTGACGCAGAGACGAAAAAAACCCATTCAGAGCAAACTTGCATGAGGCGTATACGACGGTTTTCACTGTTCCGATTTCGGCAAATCCCGAGGAGACGATACCGATCCGACCTCGACTAGCCGTCAACAAAGGCAACGCTTTAGATACCAAATCCACGTAGGAGAAAAAATTGACACCCATAACACGATCCAGAGTTGTCAAATTCTCTGGGTGACCAGTCCATTGTTTATTGACTAGTATGGCGTGGTTGAGAATGAGATGATCCAAACCACCCTGAAAGTGTTTTTCAGCGAAAGCCACGACTTTGAGTCTGTCTTCTGGAACGGCCATATCCGCGGCCACGTATTGCACGCCTTGGGCGCCCAGTTCCTCGCAGACCCTGGAGACATTTCGAAGCAACTCCTCCCTCCTTGCCGTGATCACAAGCCTGGCTCCCAACCTGGCATATTGATAAGCCAATTGCTCGCCAATGCCCGCAGAGGCACCCGTGATCAGAACTCGCTGGTCCCGCACGGATCTAGAGTCGAACCCACCATCGTTGAAGAACACCAGGCAGATTGCCAGAAAAGTCAATAGAGCTGAAACTTTAAGGGTCTTTCCCATTTGGAAAAGTTGTAAATTTCAGTAGCAGAGTAGTCGCTTGCCGAAGATACGGTAGCAGGTGCTATACCAACGGTGATCGGGGAAAAAATGGTATAATGAAGGAAATAATAGCCTCTTCTTAACGTCTGTGTCTTGAGTGGCAGTTGCGATAAACAAAGCTCAAAAGTCGCTTTTCGGTTTTTTGGAGAGCGTATTATATATAGTGTGAGAGTGCATGTAGCCACTGACCTTATTGCCTCATCTTAAAGTAAACAAAAACATCACTATGGAGTTCAAACAACCCCAATGCTTTCCCCTCTATACATTGTAGGGGGAATGATCGGACTTTGACCAGAGGCAAGTGCATAGAATTGACCAGTGGCGTAGCAATGAAGGGGGGCTCTTTTGGGAGCGGCATTTTTTATGTGAGACACCCGGGAGGAAAAATAACGTTACATTGCACATCTTGTATGTATATTTATGGAGCTTATATATAAGGGGGATCTGGGAGAGCTAGGGTAAAAATCCCGTTTTTCTCTTGGAAAAATATGGTTTTTCTGAGGGTAAAATACAGTTTTTCCTAAAGGTGAATCACAACCCTATCACTTTCAATGGGTGAAATTTTAAAACCCAATCACAGCCAAACAAAAAGAGATTAAATAAAAATAAAAATTGTTTAAAATAGCTTGATAAATCAGCACTTTTTCGTTTTTCACTTTGAGCTGGTAGATTTTTTTAAAATTAATAAACAAGTTTGAAAAATGTCCGTTAATTTGAATTGTCGTGCTGCCACCTGCTGGCAGCGTGGGCAAATTAACGGACATTTTTCAAACTTGTTTATTAATTTTAGAAAAATCTACCATTTCAAAGTGAAAAACGAAAAAGTAATACCATTGCTGATTTATTAAGCTATGTTAAACCATTTTTATTTTTATTTAATCTCTTTTTGTTTGTCTGTGATTGTGTGTTAAAATTTCACCCATTGAAAGTGATGGGGTTGTGATCCAGCTTAAGAAATCAGATTTTCCTACAGTGAAAATACGATATTGCTATAATAAAAATGCTATTTCTTTCCATGAAAAATACGATTTTCCTGCAGTTAAGAATACGATTTTTTACCATGAAAATCTATTTTTCCTGCATAATAAATACAGTGGAATCTCGGGTTACGAACTTAATAAGTTCCTTGACCGTGTTCGTAAACTGAAAAGTTCGTGATCCGACTCAATTTTTCCCATTGCAATTAATGTAAATCCAAATAATGCGTTCTTTGTCCTAGAATTTGTTTTTTAACATGTTATGGCTTTATGTGTGCAATGCAGAAAGAAAATAATCATAACAGTAATATTAGAAGAAAGTATTTTTATAATATACATCCATGATTTCCATCATTAATAGAAATAAAGACACCCACGTGGTGTCGTCATGCTAGCATTGCTGTGAATCAAGTTCATTTACAGGTTTTGTTAAAGAAATTTACTTTAACAAACATTGTTTCCATTAGGAAAATTTGTATTATTCTGCTGTATTCTGTTATTAATTATATGATTTAAGTCTCAAAACGATGTCATCAATGGATTGTCATCCATTGTATCTGCAAGTGGGTTGATTAAACAAGAGACGAACTTTTGCCATGTTTGCAATGTGAATCAATCCTTGAAACTAACATCGATTTTAATTTGAATCCTTGGACAAACATATGCAAAAAGTTTGCCCTCCGGGTTTGTTTCAGCCGCCATTTTTTAAATATATGCAAATATCAAAAATTGTACACCTATTAAATGTCTTTAATAGCTGTACAATTATGATATTTACATATATTTAAAAAATGGTGGCTGAAACAAACCCGGAGTGTAAACGTTTTTGCATGTTTGTAGATACATGTATATACGTACATGTACGTCTTGGTGGAGACCCGGCTTAACAAAGATGTTCTGCTGGAACTAGTAAAACAATTATAGAAACTCGGGCCTTTGATTGGAGGTCCAGAGAAATGTGTTTGTAAACTGAAGCATCGTTCGTAAAGTGAAACAACAAGTGGTGTTCGTAAACCGATTTGTTCGTATACAGAGCCGTTCGTAAACCGACGTTCCACTGTACTCTTTTTCTGCACAAAAATCATTTTCTAAATTTAAAATACGAATTTTCTCAATTTAAAATCCAAATTTTCTAAATTGTAAACACGAATTTTGTACATTAAAAATGCAATTTTACGGTACATATTTTGCTGTGTATTGAGAGGGGGGTGAACTCATGGATCGCCACGAGCGGTTAAACTGCAATTGACTAACCTTAAAATATTATATAATATTGTACTTTTTACTCGACCAACAACCAGAATACAACTCTGAATTGATGTCCCCCAACATTTTTATCCTGGAGTCACCAGTAATCACGAAAATTGAACAGTGGGCCAGCACCTTTTTACACCAAAGCCATTACTTAAATATAAAATTAATAAAACGAAATTTCGGTTGGAATCCCGCACTTGACTTTTTAGGAAATACACTTATTGATTGCAAGTGACAGAAGATTGGCTGGTGCTTTTACAACAAAGATTCTGAGTTTGGAGTTTTATAAATACGATATTGCTTAGCAAGAACAATTTTTAAAATTGGGAAACTAAAAGTCTTGTTGGTTTATACTTCGCATATTAGAAAAAAATCTTCATCAATCTGAAATTAAAGTTGGCATTCACATCACAAAATAACTGAAACTTTGTTACACATACACATTGCTTTATTAATACTGTATTTTGTGAGTTTTTCGTTCCATTTAGTACTCATATTTTAATTTGAATAATACATCATGTTTATAATGTTACATGCAGTTTTCAGGCAATGCATTGCAAATTAAAATACATGTTGTATACAATATATTAAAACAAACCACGTTTCAGCAGTTCGGAATCTATATTTCAATAAAAAATTAAATTAAAACCACATGCACATTTTGGTTATCGAGAATCAATCAATATGTTGTATTTAAATAAAACCGGCATGCAAAAAAACAAAACAAAAAAACTTTCTACTACTTCTTAGACTTCTGTGACTATCGAAACATGACATTGATATCTCACATTATCTTACGTACCCCTTGCAGAAGACCCCAAAGCAGAAGTTCTGTTTATTATACCATTTGCATCAAAAAAAGGCCCAGACGAGAACACCAACTCTCTCCCCTGTTTTGAAAGACGTCTGCGAAACACTCCTCAAAGAACTCTGGGAAGAAATCATTTATGAGTAAGACGATTCGGAGTTTATAGTCGAAAACAAAACTATACGAGCGTTGGGCTACATTTTCAATAATAGACGTGGCAGCGTCCTCTGCACATGGTATTAATTTCATGGGAAGGTGCTCGTAGCTATGAGCTAGGAAACTGTAAAGTGTGTCAGTTTTTACAGGTCCAAGTACGGCTAAAGTCACCGAAACACCCGTGTTTTTGTGTCTCAATTCCTGACGCAAAGAAGAGAAGAAACCACGAAGAGCAGACTTGCTAGCGCCATAAGCATTGGTTCTGGAGGAACCAAAAACCGAGAATATCGAGGTTACAACACCGATTCTGCCACGACTGACAACCAACATGGGTAAAGTTTTGCTAGCTAAATCTACAGAAGCGAAGAAATTAATGTTGAAGAGCTGGCTCAGAGTGGTGAGGTT
Source organism: Julus scandinavius (assembly GCA_034696685.1). NCBI lineage: Eukaryota > Metazoa > Arthropoda > Diplopoda > Julida > Julidae > Julus > Julus scandinavius. The sequence goes on along the minus strand of JAQGAE010002729.1, from coordinate 9,961 downwards.
TTTGGCACTACCCGTCCACCAGAAATTGGTCTGCATCGCGTGGTTCAGCAAGAGCTCGTCCAAACCACCAAGATTTTTTTCCACGAATTTAACAAGGCGGATCCGGTCCTGTGGATCGGCCATATCGGCGATAACAAAGTGCACTTGTTGGCCTCCCAGTTGTTCGCACTTTTTAGCAATGTTCTGAAGTGATGTTTTATTCCTGGCAGTTATCACCAGTTTAGCCCCCAACTTGGCATACTGGTAAGCGAGCTGCTCTCCAATTCCAGATGATGCACCAGTGATCAGAATCCGCTGATTCCTCAAGGTTTCAGGATCGAATTTACTGCCATTGAAAACAAGCATGTAAACTACTATTCCAAGCAGCAAAACTGCTAAGGCGGTTAGTTTTCCCATATCAGAAAATCGTGGTGAAGACCTTCTTGACTAGCAGCTTGTATATAATTTTGATTCTGGAATAGAAATGATTTAACAACCTGTTTGAATTGTCTCATTAGTAGTCAGCCAAAAGCTTGTGATATTTAATGCAACAATGTGAAGGACGCAACATAATTTTAAATGCCTAAAGAGTAATTTAAAACAAAAGCAAAAAATGTAATTCACCCTGCACCTATATAAATAACTACATTAAATACATATTATGTCACAAAAAAGCATTATAATTGCACATGAATATTCAGGGTGTAGAAAACTGCTATTTATTAATTCAGTACACGCTATTGCTAATGCGAATGCATATAACCAATTGGGACTTTCTGAGTATTGAGTATATTACATGAGGAAAAGAGCACATTTTAAATTGTCAGTGTTTTTTGTTCCTGAAAGGTAAACTAATGATTTATTTTTCTTTCATGGTGGGCATTAATTTTAGCTAAACCATCTTAAAAACCGTAAAAGTAGTGCCTTCAGGTATAGTGCTGCAACCTTGAAGACATTTCATATCTACATCTGAAAAGTAGTTATCTTTAGTAGCCTCCTGTTGCATTATTCATATCCTGAACACTCCCAAATATTCATTAGAATGCGAATCTACATGTATTAAGTGTAGCTATGACAACTATCGTTTGAAAAAAGCATGGTCATTCTTTCGGATTATTTCCAAGTTAACTGCACTGGAGTAACTACAATAGAAAGGTGATAACATTTCCATGCTTCACGTTATTCTTATACAATTCCACATGAAACTGTTTAAAACATTTACAGATATCTTTCAAAGAAAAATTGAGGTCGCATTGAAAGCATAAAAGGAGGTTCAACATAATATCAGTAAAAGTAGAACCTGTCTAAATGCATCCTGTGTGAATGACTAACCTCTCTAAATGCATAAAATGTGCCTGTCCCGACTTGGTAACCTATGTATAAATGAACTTGTCTAAAAGCATATCTCTCACCGGTCCCAAGAGTATGCATTTAGACAGGTTAAACTGTAAAGCCGGCTCTCCACCAAGACGTAAATGTACGTATGTACAAGTATTTACACACATATGCAAAAAAGTTTGCCCTCCGGGTTTGTACAATTTTGATATTTACATATATTTAATAAATGGCGGCTGAAACAAACCCGGAGGGCAAACTTTTTTGCATATGTTTGTAAAAACAAGTTTATACGTACATGTACGTCTTGGTGGAGACCCGGCTTTATGAAGTGTTTATCTGTAGCAAATGTTTCCATATTATTTTAGGCCTTTATTTACTCTAAACTAACAAATGACTATACATAATTTGAAACCAGTAGGTCTTTCCATTGCTGTACTTACATGTTCTTCAGGGATAAAATTGCATTTAGCTCTACCACAGATACAGTTTGTTGTACATTCTTCAAGGCTATAAAACAAATATATAGCTATTCGGGTTTTTGTCCTATTAAATATGAAACTTCCACCCTCGGAAATAGTGTTGGTAATTTTAGACATGCTCTCAATGCAAAACTCAAGGCCAAGAAACCAACCAACAGATTTAAAAAGGAAACTTATCGTATTTGAACATTGATAACATGTCAAAAAAAACTCGGAATATATGTTTACTTGATATTTTTTTGAAAAAAAAAGGTCAGAATCCAATTAAATTAATTTATTTATGTAAACAATTTTTCGCTTCATTTTTACAGTTATTGGTTCACACAATTAAACTGAAATTTGTTATTGTTTGGAGAGGACCCATTCGAAAAATTCCGGACAAATTTTGTGAACAGTCACAAAGATGGAGGCAATGAAGGGATAGTACACTTCGTATACACGATTGGTCACACCCTTCAAGATGACCAGCGCAGTGTCTTCGGCAGAGGCAGCCATAGATTTTGTGTCCTGGCCAGGGTGAATACGTTCGATCAGTTCGATCGCCATATCGGTGTCAATTAAACCCAGCACACACAATGTTACCGAAATACCGGTGTTCTTGGCGAGCAGTTCTTGGCGGTAAGAAGAATAGAATCCTTGCAGGGCAAACTTGGTGGAAACGTATGGTGTAAACATCATGTTTGCAAACTTGCCTGCCACAGACGAAACCACGCCTATATTACCCTTGCTGGCCATCAGCATGGGCAGTGCCTTGGAGGTCAAGTCCACGTAGGATAGAAAGTTGATGTTCAAGTATTTCTGAAGGGTTGTCATATTCTCTGGGGCCCCAGTCCACCAATGGGAATCAAAGATGGCATGATTGAGAATGAGGTGATCCAAACCACCCAGGAATTTCTCACTTTCAGCTATTACTCTGTTGCGATCTTCGGGCAAGGCCATATCTGCAGCTACGCTTTCGACCGTCGTTGCCCCTAGTTCCTTGCATTTCTGGACGACCTTTTCCAAGTGTTTCTGTCGTCTGGCCGTGATGACGATCTTAGCCCCAAGTTTGGAGTATTGGTAAGCAAGCTGTTCACCAATTCCTGAAGAGGCTCCTGTGATCAAAACACGTTTATCCTTGATGGACGCCGGATCAAAGTGGTCAACACTCCAGTAGTAGTAAAGCATCGAGGCAATCACAGCCACGGCGATCGGTAGTAAAGTTTGTCTTCCCATTAGTAAATTTTGGACAAGTTCTCTAATGCAAATCTCACTACTTTGACTTCTGTCTCGAAAAATAGCAAATGGGTTCGTGAAGAAAAACTGAGGTAGAGTGAGAATCTGCCAACTCAGTACTTGTTACCACATACATCATGATGTGTAGATAATCACAGACCTTGGCCTCTATCTGCAGGAAAGAGGGTTGTCAGCTGACTCCTCGGAATTGCTATCGTTGTAGGCATTTATGATAATGCTAACAAATTGATAGGTTGTCCTTGACTGGTGTTATCATGCAGCTTCTACTATTCTGTCATTAGCCTCCTTCAAATACAGAGGCTAGAAGTATTGAGTTATCATTTGTAAGCCTCGAAAGTATACCACTTGTAGTGTTGTCTATTTGTTTATTAATTTGTTAACATTGGCCTATTTCTGCAACTAAGTCTAGTTGCAGATGTCTAGTGCCAATGTTAACAAATTAACAAACAAATACCAACGCCAAGGAAAAAGCCTTCAACACCTATGTACCTGGAAATTTTGTCTACTATACTTTCCTTCAGGTCCTTGTCTAGTTCTTAAAACTTTGTGGACATCCTGTAGTTACTTTGGCATCCCTTTAACAAAGTTTTCTACTTTTCAGTTAATATTTCGCATTCACCGGCCATTGTATCTGATGATTGTTATGTTTATGCGTATAATAAGGCATAAATACAAAATGAAGGTCAAAATAATGATTAAATAATCAAACAAGTACTAATAAGGTATAAGCCATGACAGCCCAATGCTAGAAAGAGAAATAAATGCAAACAATTACAAATGTGATTACATTTTATTCAAAACATCCTCCAACTCTTTGAAGTGTAGTTGACCACCTTGAACATTAAGTACTTCGCATAATTGATTTCCTCGTAATTCATGACAGCATCAATCTGCGTTCATGGTGGTGGAAAAGTCCTCCAAGTACCCAGGGATTACCTTGTGTACATTTGTAACGATAGTGGCTAGCCACGGGTAATAAATTTCGTACTTGCGGGTGACCACACCCCTTAAGATGGCAGTTGCTGCTTCCTTAGCCGAGCCGGCAATGGCAGCAATGTCCTTATCAGGATGGGCATCTTTTTGCTGGGTCATGGCAGTGTCGGTGTCGATAAGGCCCAAAATGCACAAAGTCACCGAGATCCCAGTGCCTTTGTAGTTCAGCTCTTGACGGTAGGACGAGTAGAAGCCCTGGAGAGCAAATTTGGAGGATACATAAGGTACAAACTGGATACTACCGAGTTTGCCTAGGACAGAGGACACAACCCCGATGCTGCCTTTACTGGCCGTTAGCATTGGCAGTGTCTTAGAGGTCAGATCCACATAGGATAGGAAATTGACGTTCAGATACTGCTCCAGGGTAGTCAGGTTTTCTGGAGATCCTGTCCACCAGCGCACCTGAGAGAAACCGAAATAACTTTATGTCCAGGAATTATAACACTTCTAAACCCTAGATTAGCAATACACCCACACTTTACTTCTATTTGAGGGATTTTGGATGCATAATTAGGGCCTTTAAAATAATTTCTTGAACTTTTGACTACAGTTTGTTAAACTAGTACTACTACTACACCAATCTATACCTCGTAGATGGCGTGGTTCAAGATGAGGTGATCCAGGCCTTTCAGGTGGCGCTGGATGGCCTCAGCCACCCTGGTCCTATCCTGGGGAACTGCCATGTCCGCCGCAACGATGTCCACTTGGGCAGCTCCCAGGTTCTTGCACTTCAGTGCCACCTTCTCCAGAACTTTCTCTCGTCTTGCTGTCAGCACCAATCTGGCACCCAGTTCTGCATATTGGTAAGCTAATTGCTCACCGATGCCCGTAGAGGCACCGGTTATGACCACGCGAATGTCCCGGACGACTGTCGGGTCAAAAGTGTCACGTGTGAACCAAAACAACAGGAGTGACGCCACGGCCCCCACCACCGCAAACGGAACGATCTTCCCCATCGAAAATGACTGCACGTAGGGAAAAAGGAATACAACAATAGCTTATAAACCTTGATATGTTGTCGAGGTTGCTTATCAACGTCTGACCAATCAGAAGGGAGATTTCACAGTGACCTTGTTCTGGAAATGGGGCTGTTGCGCTGAGAGTATATTCCGCCTTGCGTATTGATCGGCACATGGAGCCTGGCTAGTAGCCAAATACTATGTTATTGAATTTGTAACTCACAATGACACGCTAATTTCGTCAATTAAATATCTAGAAAGTAGAAGTCAGTATAGAACAATGTACTGTTCTTGGCAAGCATGGAATTTTAGCAAAATCATTGCAATTATTGCTATTAATTGTTATGCACGTGGTGGTACCCTGACCTTGAATACAAGTGGTTTTCAACTTTAGGGCCATTCAAAAAGGATGTCCTCAAGAGGGGGTAGAGGGTCTGCTGGCATGTGGATAAGGGTGAAGGAAGTAATTATGGACGTCCACTAATGATAGTATTTTCAGTTTTTTGTTTAATTGTGTTTTAAAGGTCAGTGAACGGGTAAATGGACATCAGAAAAAATGTATGCTGTCCCAAATGTACTTGAATTTTTAAAACCTCGGGAAAGTCTGGAATTATGTCTAAATTTTTGTTCAACAACAATTATATGCTGAAATTTTTCTTCAAGGTCCAGAAATTTCTGTTAATCAGAAAAATCTGGAAAATGTCGTGAAATTGGCAGCGAGACGGGTGCTTTGAAATTTGTGGGTATTTTTAATCGAGGTGATCCAAGGCTGTCACAATTTTTTTTCAGCGAAAACCGTATATATTTGATAAGGCTGATACAACATTTTAAAACACAGTTCTGGAATTTACTTATGAAACGTGATTTGGCAACACGTCTAGTTTCGCCCATGTGATTATACAATATATTTTTTGGCATTATTTGACATAACCTTGCTATTCATGATTTATGACAGCAATAACATGCAAGACAGTATACAAAACGTATTTGATTAGTGAACATCATCATTATCGCACTTTTGGATATTTTTAGAATCGTGGAAAAATTTGTTATTCAAGGTCTTTAAATACAATTACTAAAATTATGATGGACAAATCAAGGTCAACTACGATAAAATTTTGATAAAACGATAAGTAATCATAGAATGGTGCCACTTCTCAAAAAGTGAAAAATACTGTGTACTGTACTTTTATTTAAAAGCACTATCAAAATACAATACAGACCATGGGTCTCAATAGATATTCGGTTTTACTAAATTTAAAAATAAAGGCGGCACAAAGTATGGGCCATATCTGAAACACAATTGCTTAAACCAATTTAAATATACATATATACTTGCATGCTAGAGTTGTTCACAGTTAAAATTCAGATTGCAGTTGGATTAAGTTGCATGCCATGTTTATTGTAACCAAAACATTAGGTCATAGGGCAGTTTGCTATTTAGTTACGTTCATACAAATTTAATAACGAAATCATAACTCCATAATAATTCTTTCCCCAGAACTCACAACCAAAATTATAAAACAAATGGCGAGATGGGCCGAGTCCCATAGGGCCTTTAGCCTTTACTAATAACGAAAACACCTTTTCTCAAAAACCCCATTTATTCATACACGCACAAATGTAGGATGACAATCTGCAACAGGCGAGCTTATCAGGCTCTTATTTCTAATACCATTTCCATAATGTCTCTTCCCATGACATCCTCTGCATAGCCTGGCATCATCTTATGCAAAGCCACCATCAGGCACGCAAACTTGGCATAGCAAATTTCGTACTGTCTATTGGCTACAGCTGTCATGATAACCATTGCCGTGTCTTCTGGAGAGGCTCGCAGATCGAATCCCATGGCCCTTTTATCAATCTGCTCTCGTTGTTTTTCCTCCGTGACATTGGCGAGATTAGTCTTCACAGGACCGATAATGCAAGTTGTTACAGAAACGCCTGTGTTTTTATAGCGTAGTTCTTGTCTGAGGGCCGAAAAAAAACCATTGAGGGCGAACTTGCTGGTGGAATAGGTGGACATGCCACCCAACGCCATTTTTCCAGCAGCCGCAGAAACAATGCCAATGTTGCCTTTGCTTTCAGTCAACATTGGGATCGATTGGGATGCAAGATCAACGAAAGAGAAGAAGTTGACCTCCATTTCACTTCGGAAATTGGTCAAGTTTTCTTTTGAGCCATGCCACAACCCCGGTAGTATTATGGCATGGTTTAAAATTAGATGGTCCAATCCTCCAAAACGTTTCTTCACCTCTGCAATGACTTTGTTTCTGTCCTTCTGGTCGGCCAAGTTGGAGGCCACAAATTCGACTTGAGAGGCCCCTAGCGTCTTGCATTTTTGGGCCACTTTTTCCAGAAGATTCGTCCTTCTTGCAGTGATAAACACCTTCGCACCCAACCTGGCATATTGGTATGCAAGTTGCTCACCTATTCCTGAAGAGGCTCCAGTGATCAGCACTTTCTTGTCAATTATGGTTGCTGGATCCACACTGTCTCTTGAGCCCAGGTAGTAGATCACGGCTAAAACCGCTACTAAAACTGGTATGCGTTTACACATTTTTTGTCAAAAAAAAACTACGACTGTGACTCTGGCAACTTCAACATGTATCTGATAAGTATAGGTTTTCCGAAGCTACGAATGGCAACAATCAAGCTACTTTATCTGGCGAACTTCCACATGTGGCATGACAAGTTTATCAGAAATAACCGTTATTTGTATATGAATCCAGATTGACAAAACTCGGAGTGCATCTGATATCTGATAGTAGCTATAGCTTTTCATACTGGGTCTGTCCACAGGGAACGCTATACGGAGACTGGTGGGGGATGGGGGTACTATACTATGTCATAGAAATTAAAGGATGGGGGGGGAAGTAGAAACAACTTATTATTATAGAGCTATTGTTTGTACACGTTTATTGTTACGTGACAATTTTTATATCAAATAAATATAACTATATGATGTCAAGGTAAGACCACCTGTCCACACTTGAGTATTTTACTGATGAATTCACTAAAACGTTTTGAACAAGGCTTAAAAGTTAAAATGTATAATATATCAGTTCGTTTTAACTTCATTATACAAAGTTATTAACTTTCAGGATTTTACGAGCCCCACTTTTTTTTACTAAACAAATCTGACAAGACCAAACCTTAAAAGGAAGAAACAAAAAATACAAACTTTATTACAAGTCGAATATTTTGATTATTTCCTATAAGCCACGTGTTTCTCACTTGCAAAGATAGACAGCAATCACGTTCGTTGTTCAAATTGTATCAAAGTTCTGTTCAGAGTCCAACAATGGTATATACGAGATAAAGTACAGTACAGATTCTTTCACAAAAATATACATGTACACGATAACCAAGATGTGTTACGATTTAAGATACGCATCGTATCTTAAATCGTAACAAATCTAGGTTATCATGACTTGCTTAAATTTCAGTAACCATGTAGCTATGTAGTAACGTTTGCAGAATACAAATGGAGCCATATATACCACAAAGTGCATGCAATCATAAAGCAATCTACACCATTGTATCTAATCCTAAGTCCAGTATCACTCCTCCGATGATATCCTCGACATATCCTGGAAACAAGTGGTGAATGGCAACCATCAAGAATGTTAATGTTGGATAATATATTTCGTATTTGCGGTTCACCACTCCAGCAATAATGGCCGTTGCCGCACTTTCTGGAAAAGCCCTCATATCAAGTCCCCAGGTTAAGTTTAACAGTTCTTGCTTCTTTTCTTCTGAGTATTTTATGAGGTCAGTCTTGATGGGCCCGAAGATGCAAACTGTCACCGAAACACCGGTGTTGCTATATTGCAACTCCTGTCTGAGCGACGAAAAGAACCCGTTGATCTGGAATTTACTGGTCGAGTAACTGGATAAGCCCGCAAATGGCACTTTTCCGTTAAAAGATGAAACCACTGCAATACTGCCTTTGCTCACGGTCAGCATTGGCAAAAATTGGGATGTCAAATCCACGAAAGAGAAAAAATTGTTATCTAATTCATTCCTAAACGCGGTCATGTTTTCTTGGTACCACGGCAACAATGTGATTGTCAAAACCCCGTGGTTCAAGATCAGGTGATCCAGACGACCAAATCGTTTTTCAACTTCTGCAACGAGTTTGTTTCGGTCGTCCTGAATGGCCAAATCAGAAGTGACCAACTCCACCTGTTGTGCCCCTAGTTGCTTACATCTCTTGGCCACATCTTCCAGAAGTTTTCCCCGTCTTGCAGCAATGAACACCCTTGCTCCCGATCGAGAATAATGGTATGTTAATTGTTCTCCTATTCCAGAAGAACCACCGGTGATAAGAACATATTTTTCCTTGATGGAATCCTGGTTGAATCCATCTTTGAAACAACAGAAGTAGAGCACTGCTAATATCGCTAACAAAAATAAAACACGTTTATCCATATCCTTGATAGCTAGAACTGTTTCCAACAGGTGTGTCGATGTATCTAAATCTATATACTAGATGTGGTTTATAACACGTTGTTGATGTCACCAGTTAAGGTGATATTGACACTGTCGAGGGTCGCCCAAAAAGCAATGTTCCAGTTCAGATTGACTTCAGTTGGAAATAAGGAGATTCGTAGAATTTACAGACATTTGTTGCGAGAAACCAGTATTTAATGTTGCTAAGATTATTATAATGAAGGTTTCCTTTCCAGTCATTAACCAGTTAGAAATTAGTCGGTTTTTAGAAAACAAATTATGAAAAATAGCAATCACATTTGTAAGGATTTGTTACCCATTTTTTAAACTTCTATAAAGCTGTATGAGATTGGAAGACCTATGAAAGAAGTGACCAATGTAACGAGGTCTGATGAATTTTTAAAATTGAATTAACCATCACAATATAGACCATTCACGGAAGACCTGGGCAAAAATACAGGAAAATTGAGATAAATAAGCACGTGTACATAACAAAACTTGACCATTTATTTAACTTATTTA
>JAQGAE010002728.1:0-16802 GCA_034696685.1 Julus scandinavius | reverse complement strand
AACTACAATCGGATGAGAAAGAAACTAAGTCTACTTTCTAGAAAAAAGGTTGAAAAAGAAAAGTATATCCTATTCCGGGATTTAATATTGAAAGGATGAGAGGAAGGAAGGAAAAAAGGGCTCGAATCAAGTGTCAAGAAATAGGAAGAAAATTTTTCCAGATGCACAGAAAAAAAAGCCTTTTTAGAGATTCACTAAGTTACTAAAATCGATGCAGAAACTATATTATATATTTAGATATGTATATATACAGGCGATTTTTGTCTACGAGAAACTACGTGATTTGATTCGCGATGCATAAATCATGCTGATTTAGTGCACAGGTAAATGGGAGGATCGATAGATATTGGCGGTTTTTTTCGTTAAAATAATGAGTTTTCTATAGTGCATAAATGTATGGCTGGGAGGATAGGAAGAGCCGTGCTTATCTATGCTTTAGGCGCGATTTTATAAGTGGTACTCATCGTTTTATGCAAAAGGGAATCGTTAAATTTGTTTCCGCAAATCATACGATTTACACTACGGTGCTATGGATTTATACCTGTTGGAAATAAAATGTAGCAATATATATCGTGAAGTTTTTAGTGTGAAATGCGTCATATGGACCGTTTAAACAAAACCAAATCGTGATGTTTAAGCATATTTGTCGGAATTTAGATCACTTTATTCATTATGATCTGCAACCTGTCTTTCTGAATTTATACATTTATAAAATCTTAGACATGACCACATAATAGTAATTGTGTAATAAGATGTAAACAATGTTTTTTATCATGTGTGCAGCGTCTATTTGACGTCTGACAACATTTTTGCAGTCCTTTTCCCTGATAGCCTAATGGCAGATAAGCTTTGGGACAGACATAAAAATGAAAAATAATTTGCCATTTCATATTGATTTCCAATTTGGAAAACCAGCTTCTAGGGTATTATTCACATTTTTATGGCTCGCATATAGGTCGTTTGATAAAAAAAAGTTGGGCAAAAATAGTTTTTAAACTTTTGCTACTTGAAATTGGATTCAATTGATGCCGGCTGGTTTTGAGATCTACCATAAAGCCTTTTTCTTATGCTTTGAAATGCTTTGTATAGCATTCACATTTAATTATGAGCCCTGTGGTAGGGCAGCGATCAATACTAGCGTTCAAACAATTGCTATCTGGTGCACACAGGCTAATGGCAATTTTATCAATATTAAAACACCGCTACTTGGCCTCAAAACATTGTCGTAAGGATTCAACTACCATCACGTACTTCGAATTATATACGTACAGTTGTAGTTTTTCGTTTTTTTGTTGTATTTCTGCCCGAATTTGCAATATATCAAAACATAGTGCAGCAACGTGCATGGTTGCACACAATCGTGTCTCTGCGAACATTTGCACCTGTTTAATGCCAAAGTCATCAAAATCGGGAATATGCATTGTCATTCTTAAGCGATTGTGAAAAAATTTTGAAATAAAAAAGCCTAAATATTATGAACATACGTATGCTTCCCATAAATGCTTAGGCATGTATACACTGCAAAAATATGATTTATGATTGTCGGAAATCTCCTATGTGTGCTCAAAAAAAGCGTTTCATCTTCAGAAAATAACAATCCACGATCCATTATAGTTTCGTTTTGATGATGACTGCTTCTAGAAACAAAAAGTGCATATTTTTTTTTGTTCTTCTGTAAATAAAAACTGCTGCTGGATTTTTAACTGCTTTTATAAAATCGTCATCTTCGGTGCAGAGATTGCTGACTTTTTCATTTGCTCTTCATAAGATCTCGTTCCTGTGTCTCTAATTATTCTGTTAAGAAGCCTTATCTTCAGAAGTGGCCTCAATTTCAGCTGCAAGAGACAGTTTTGCGACGCAAGTCTATGACACTATTGCGAATGACATTTTGAAAAATATATTCTCGTTGTTATAGAAATGGGAGATTAATATTAGAGACCTCTTATGCTCTCTGTGTTAACGAAATTCAATTTCAGCCACCCGTTACTGACTGTTTTAATTAGAGCTCTTCGATAAAATATCAGTTTTTTTTACAAGAGATGAAATTAAGCTTATTAAAATATTTCAAGAATATATATATATATATATATATATATATATTTGAAAAACTTGAAGATTGAAATATTGTATGTCGTTGTTAAATAAATTGATATTTCTTAGCATCTGAAATTTACCTTATAAAAATGTTTGCTATTGTATACTTTAAAAATTCGTTTTGAAATACTTGTATATCGTTTTAGTTTAATATGTTTCAACTTTTAAATTTTCAAATAACTAAAAAATATGAGATGTGAGTTTACTATCCTGTTGTTTTTGTGATTATTATTTTCGTCAGTATTTCTGATATTATTTAATTTTTCTTTGCAGATGAATTTTGATAATGGAATTATAGGAAAGAATTTGGAAGCAAAAAAAGTTGTTAAAAGAAATGATCGCTGCCATGACGTTGATTACTACCAAAAATTGGTTATGTAGTGCATCGATGGATTCATTAATTTCGCGCGTCTTAACGAGGTAATGTGCCAGAATTTTTTTAATATTACGTGTAACGTGTGTCATAGTTTTCGAGTTTGGATTATTGATCTACTAAGTACTAGTTTTCAGTGTATTTTCTAAACATATATATCCTCATTGTGTATGTACACACATTTGCGCATATCAACCCCCTAATCAGAGAAGTTTTCCATCACTTCCGTTAAATCCTTTAAGTCCGTACTCAACGTGCAGCTAATTGATTTTTGTAAAATACGAGATTTCTACAGCATCAGTATTTTAGATCATGATCCTTTCCTGCTTTTGCAAAATTAATTAACCTAAGTTCATTCGGAGCAGCAAAAATGCAGAAAATGTTGGTGATTCGTCAACATGATTTAGATCTGGTACAAACAGTCATAGAAAGTCACTTATGATTTGACAATTGCAAATGAGGACAAACGATTATTTGCGCCTTATTCGTGCTACTGATGGATACATGTAGATGGTATTACACATGCTACATACATGAGTTCACACAATATTGTAAAGTTTAGAGGTTTTCCATTTTTTGAAAAAAGAATTCATGCTGTATTGATCGCTATACATTTAAAGTATAAGAATGTGATTGGGAACTTGCTTGCAGAAGGGTTTTTTGGAATTTATCAACTTTAGATAAAATTCGATGCCTACAATTGATTCCAATTGGCAAGAGTGAACATACATATACTTTATTCTTTCAGTTGTGCATAGGATTAGAAGGAAATGGAATGCATGCCTTGGTTATACTCCTTGTTAGGCTCTTTAAGAAATAGTTATACCTTATGAATGCTACTCCTTAATACTGTATATGTCGTAAACACTGCATCTAAAACGCACGAGTACCACGGTTGAAACTTTGATTCGCCACAATTTGAGAAAAAAAAACTCCAAACCCTATGAACTAATGAGATGTTCACCATGCAGTGTGCAACTAAGCGGAAGTTAAGTCAGCGCTGGCCTAAGCCAGATTCACGATTATGGACTTAAGCCTCCTCGCAAGCTCCATCGATACCAAGAGCAGTTTATTGGAGCAAATTTTCGTACTTTTTGCACACACACACATGCACACTCGACTAAATTTAATCACGGACTGTTTACTCGAGAATTGCCTGCCAAATGTAAGCACGGCTTGGTGAGGAAGAAGGCAAGGGACATTGGCAAGGGAAGACGTCTACAAAAAAAGGCACTAGTGAGGGAGATGATGGCGGTTGCTGATTGGTTGGTATCTACGAGGGTTGATCTCAGGGAACTGGAACTAAATTTGATTTTGATGGTGCAGTGCGAGGGAAGAAATGGTCTAAGATAAGCCTAATGCACTGTTGCTACAATGTGGATTACCGTTGACGATAAGCTGTGCACTGTATCTGGTGCTTCCTGCATCGTTGTCTACAATGCAAGTGTATATTCCACTATGTTCTGTCTTAACTGTATCAATGGATAGAATGCTGGAATAATCGTCAAACTTTCGGATCGAAAGGCCCTCGTTTGGGGCCATTGGTTGCCTGTCCTTTTCCCATTGTATCCTGAGCGGTAAGTCGCCCCGACTGACTATGCAAGAGACCCGCGCTAGCATCCCTTCAAGCAAGTGCTCGTCTTGAAATGAGAAAGGCACGATCTTGGGCGGAACTGTAATGTGGGGGGACGGGACCAGGATGGACCAGATGGAACCAAAAATATTTAAAAAAAATGATGTTCGGGGGTAAAAAAGAAGAAAGAAACAAAGAAAAAACACGTGTCAGCACAACGAAGTACACGACGGATACAACAGACACATCAGATATGGGTAGCGACAGTTGCGTTGAAAATATATGGCACTCACTAGGGCACTCTTGCAACTTCCAAATTCACAGTGTACCGAAAAATCGCCAACAGGGGGGATCGATAATCTTCGAGGTTCTCAATTCTGTTTACCCATGCCAGCTGATAATCAACGTATCTTGTTGCTACTTTTGTTACTCTCAAATCTTATTGTCTCCAAGAGCTTTCCAGAAGTAGTGTAGGCAGAGCGCCTTTGATCTTTAGGCTTTTTTGCTGCGGTTTAAATCTCTTGTTTATGCGATGATTCCAGGACTAGACATTTTGCTGCAGGTTAGAATGGTATCTAAGTGTTTTATGTTTGTTCCAGGCTGGCATTGGTTATCGATTTATTAGTATTGTTTTTTTTTGGATTATTTCAAAAATAATTTACACACATTTTTACTTTATTAAATTATAAAAGTACCAGTAAGTGGACTCTCCCTTTCTATCAGCTTTCTTATCTAGTTATTGTATGCCAGTCCAGAAGAATCAGTAAACTGGGATGGGGGTATAATCTCCGTGGTAACGGAATCATATCCATTTTCAAGGTTAAATGTACAGAACGCTAAAGTCGATGCTGACATGACAACAATTTTGCGAATATCTATTTGGTTTTAGAAAAGATTTAAATGGTATAGTCGTTTTTTCAAGAGTGGTTGATCATCTATATTCGGGTTTCTCTTATTGCGCATAAGCATGATCTGCCTTTGAACTTATTGCTGCTATCCATGGAACTGTACTTTGATATTTTCATGTGAAATTTTTAGTTTGAAAGTAGGTCGAATATTATAGCTCATAGATTCAAGACTTGCCAGAGTGACACGTTTCGGAGATGGAGCATATTTCATCTTCTACTGATGGGAGGGGGCTTCTTCTGCTGGGTTCATTGGCTGCAAGAGTTTGATTTTTCTTTGCCAGAGTGCCGTATTGAGACCGTGCTTTTGTCAGCGCAACTTCGGTGGCTCCCTGCAACTGCTCCGTTGGCACATGTACACGCATATTGATACGCACTGCCAGCCAGTCCACCGAACATTACGAGATTTACCATTGACAACCAGCTGTGCCGAGTGCCGATCGGCAGCGGCGTCGTTTCGGGCCTCGCAAGTGTACTTGCCACTGTGTCTACTCGACACCTTGTCAATGGTAAGAATACTAGAATACTCGTCAATTACTCGAATCTCTATTGCAAAGTCTTCTGCTAGAGGGTGGCCATCTTTTAGCCATTGGATTGTTATAGGAAGATTCCCCTGATAGACAACGCACGATAGGCGCGCCATTGCACCCTCTAGGACATGATCGCCTTGGAATTTGAAAGGCGTGATCTTGGGAATCACTGAAATTAAAAGAGAGCCAGTGAATATCAGTGAAAAAGTCAGCGGTCGTTCATCGTTCGTCGTAGCGCCGCCTCGTGTTCGCTATTAGTTTTAAAATCTATGGATTCAAAATGGCCGTCGCACACTAGACGTTATCTGGCTTTTTAGGACAGTTTGTACCCCCGAGTCAACTTTATATACAGACGATCGTGTGTTTTAAAGTACAGAAAAACGAGGTTGTTTTTTTTGGAGGATATAATAAAAAATTTAAGCAAGATTGTTGGAAAATATATTCATTCTGAACGCTTGTAGATTTCGGAAAATGAGTTACATGTACAAATCGGATAAAAACTGATTTGCCGCGGGTTACTGTAAACTTATGAACCATTTTTGTTAGCTACATTAAATCGAGTGACTATAGTTGACCCAGGGGAGGAATCCCGGGGACGAAATTGGCATGGATGAATTGTCCGTATTCCTGTAATCTGACCCTCGGCGGATTCTAATTTCGCTTTATGGGTCTACCCTCCAAAATAAACAACAAACTAATACGCCTCCAAAATCATTTGTTTTCCGAAATGCAGCTTTGATGCAAAGCCGTTACCTTTTATGCCGTGTACATAATTGATTTTTTGCCAGTCTTTTGTTTTCCTACGGGCCCAACTTATTTTTAAAACTGCTTCGCTCTTGGTTTCATCGTGAATTTCATGCGAAAGTTCATGGAGCATTTACACCCCCGGTTTAATTGTATTGGAATTTTACAGCTACTGCGTTTACTTTTGAGACTTGTTAGGTTTTGCATATACAGCTTTGGAAGTACAAAGCGCTTTTAGAACTAATAAAATTAATAAAAATGTCAGAATTTGATTGTGACGTCAGCACATCACATGCGATCAACGAAAATTGAGAATTGTATTACCGAATAAATTGAAAGAATGATGCTATTGGAGTTAATCGCATCAAGGTGTTTACTTAGGGTTGAGGCACATTGGTGGAATTGTACAAATTACATTTTCGCTGAATATTTTTAAAAATATACTTATGAAATATAGCTTAAGCTGTTCTATAAGTGGCAAAGTCTCTACTACACAACATCATCTTCTATGTCCGAAACACAAAATTGCACCAAAGTGTTCATCTTTGCGTGCAGTTCATTTATAAGGTCTATACGAACTTAATTACTTGTTTTCAAAGCCATTGACTTGATAAATGAAACGTACAAAGACCCCTCCACTTCGTGTATGAATGCCATCTATTACCAATGTTTACACGCCATGCTAACTTTCATCGATACATTTCTGGACGAGGTGAGTCGAAATAAATATTTGTTTAACTTGAGAAAACCGACCCTGCTTTGCCCCTTCTAAAGGGATACTCCCTATATATTGAGTGCGACCCTATGCTCAAAAGGCAATATCTTATAGAGCAGCTTGCACCGCACATGGACTTTTTAAAAGCCAATGTCGAGGCGACGAAATCAATACTCCTCTGCGTTTAAGACGTTTGCAGCACTAGCTGCCTCTGAAAACATCGTCGTGACCCTTAAAACTGAACTCCTAATGCGATTTTAGGAAAATTTGAGTAGATGGCGCTGCTGTTTCATGATTAATCACGTACTTGCTGAACCCTGGGGCCATAAACGTGGGCATATTGCGCAATTCGACAATTTATTAACTAAATAAAAATTGATTGTGTTCCCCACCAATATGACGGCGTAAAATATACTTGGCTATGAATTTTTTTTTAGTTAGTTAATTCGATCGACTGGGAACTGGTGGTTTTCTAATTTCGTTTCATGGAAACACTTAAAAATGAATACAAGTACCATTCCCAGTGTTGCATAATATTTTAAGTATTGACATTATGACTGCCTTAAAAGTTTTTATCTGTTTTGGCGTAAATTGCATTTTGGCAAGCGTATTAGTTTGAGTGACAAACTAAAAAAAAACTCTTTCGTTATATTTGCGCAAAAATAACGAGGATTTCTGTTTCTATGGGCAATTCCACATCGAAAAATTCGTTTAACAAGTACAGTATGTTTGCAAACGGTTTTGTAAAAATCATGCAGATACGTTTTTAATAATATTTGAAAATGTACGTTCTTATGTATAGGGTTTTATTAATATATATATAGCACTCGAAAAAACTGCAATTAATATATGTATATGTATAGTAAATAACGATTATGTCAAGTACTTTTTATATTTGCGGTGCAACTTACGCAGCAATATATTCAAACAAAATGGTTCTCAAAAATATTATTTATAACTTGAAACATTTATAACTAAAATATAACAATTTAAAACTAAATATTATGCACAAATTGTTTCAGTAGTATTGTTATTATTCATATCCTTATGGACTGAGTGTTTTTCTATTTTTTATAAATCGTGTTTATAAACGTTTTTAATGCAAAAGTATGCCATGTACACGGTATATGACATTGTGTTAACATGCAACAAAACGCAAATATATAAAATTCTTTGCATAATGTATATTTGCACTTAATGTGTTTCTTGCGAAAACATAATTGCAAGTAACGTTTTTCGATGTGGATCGATTTCATCTTTTCTTCAACTGAAGTTAACACTCCCAGACTCTCCAATTTGACAAGTCTTAAATTTCCTCATTAATACGGTTGCATGAGGTTATACAATACTCATCTAGTGCAAAAAAAATCACTGTGAGTGTATTAACGTCTGTGATAATAAGCGAAACATTGAGACGGCGATCCTGCAGCAGCCATGTTTAGACAATTTGAAGAAAAACTTGAGTTATTAATTTTGACAGTGACGACAAATGTCTGTGAAGTACAAAATCAAGCTATTTTAAAGTTTTTCCGTTTATCGCACCTGAAAATTTAATGTTTTGCATGCATTTAGGAGTTCATGTTTGTAGATGATTTGTTTTGATTAGGCCTAGCACGAACTGAGCATAATTAATCGACCTATAGAATATGTAGAAGAAAAAAAAAGGTTTTAATGTAATTATCTTCGACGATAAAACCTAAATGATAAAAAGCGTATAAATTATAATAGAGTACACATTCGAAAAAAGAATTGAAAGAAATGCGAAAGATCAAATGCCATTATAAGAAATCTATTACCGTTGACGAATAGGTTGGCAGTGTGGAATGAGGATCCAGCGGCATTCGATGCCATGCATGTGTAATTTCCGTTATTTTTTGGCGTGATTTTGCTTATAGTTAAAATGCTAGAGAACTCATCTAGGTCTATGATGGACACGCCGATGTCCGGAGCAACAGGATGACCGTCCTTTAGCCATTTGATACGAATGGGTAAATCGCCATCGCTGACCACACACTGAAGACGAGCTCGCATGCCCTCTCGAATCAACTGGTCTTGAAATGTAAATGGCGTGATCTTCGGAGGAGCTGGGCCAAAATTTAACAAGTATTAGTTTCATGTAAATTACAATTACGGTTGATTCCGCTGAATTGGGACACGAACTGTAATCGAAAAGCTTTAACGCTGATGAGCAATGCGTAGAAGTTAGCAATGATTGCCCCATTTCGGGGGGTAATACCATTATTCGGGTAAATAAAAAAGATTCGCTAATTAAGCCAATTCCTAGCAGTATATTATGAATCTACGCTGCTTTTAAAAAGAATCCACGTCGAAGAATAGGGTGTGGACATTAATTTAGAAATATTTTAATCTGTTTTCCCTATGTGACATATGCGTGTTGGCATAATATACATAATTAATCTGAAGCATTGGTAAACCGGGTTTTGTATGTTGTGTTCAAATGTAGATATCTTATTGCGAAATTGTGTAGTATAATTTCTGCGGTGCTTTAAAGAAAGGTTTGCGATATAATTTCTAAACATTCATATTACTAAATTTATTTATTCAGCAATGCTGATAACGCAGATTTATATTGCAAAAATAAAGGAACTAGCTATGAATTATAATGGCTGGTGGCACAGATATTATTTAGCCTACGTAAAGGAAGATGCGATGAATTATAGCTTGAGAGTATATCTTTTGAATTTATATAATACGCGGTTAGATATTTTTTTGAAGAGTTTATAACCTCTGCTATAGGGCAACACTAAATTAACTTCACAAGCGATTAATTTTTGCTAAAAAAGCTAGAGATTTTTATCAGCCATTCGCTCATTATGAGCATAAAGTGATGCCATTTAATTAAGCTTTAATTAATAAGCCGTTCCACTCGCGAAAACACTTGAGGAGTAATTTAACTGCTATGAAATGAGGGCGATTCTGAAAAGTTTCCGCAAAAGCCTCCCTGAACGCTAATAAAAATATGCACGAAAGCTACTTCAAAGAACTGTTTACTAAACTGCTAGTGGAAAAATGGTTTTTAAGGTTAATTTCGCGTTAAATTAGCAGTGTATTGCTTTATTTAATCATCAATGAATCGTTATTCAGCTAATAATAATTGGTTGCTTTCAAAATGTGATCATGAATGAATTAAGTGTTTACATCTCTGTTTCTATAATTTTTAGTAGTAAAAGCTGCGATGAACATATGAAGATAAGCATAATGAAGCTATAAAAAAATCCTAATTTTATTGCATTCAGGTTTCATGATTTAGAGTATCGCAACATTTACAAATTTGAAGAAGTGTCCATATATAGTATATGGTTAGAAAATCAATTTCAAAATGATTTTACTTTGTGGAGATATTTTCACCTTTTATTTGAGTTGACTGTACTAAATTTGTGATCAACATGATTTACGGGTTTGGCACACTTTTCATTTGATCACGTTTTGATATTGGCCGACTCGAAGGTTTGAATCAGATAAAAATTGGCGAAAATACTCATCCAACTTGAAAATTAAATTCCGGAGATTTGCATTAAACTCTTCGGAGATATTTCAGCGTAATCAGAAAAAGTGTATTAAAGATGAAAATCTCATTTCCATATTTTATATATACAGCTATTTTGTATGAAAAGCTTGGTTGCTACGTGATACGAAATTGAATATAGGATTGAGGCAAAGGCAGTACATGCCTTCGGATTTATTTAAAGTCACGAATAGGAAACCCATTGTCTGTATAATCTCGACGGTTTTGCAATTTTATCTCTATACTACTTGCATATGGCTCTCAGCAAATCGCATGACCACAATTGTTTTACTTTCAAAACATGCAGTTAATGGGGTTAGTCACTTCTTTCCCATCTATTACAATACTGGTGGACCACATTTATGTAATTGTTCATATATAAACGGAAAATAATGGAGTCTTAAGTATATAAGGCTATCTTAAACAACTGCAATAATATTACGGCTTGTACTATATAACTAAACAGGGTGGTGTGAAAAAGTTATTTAAGTTAGGCTTACCTGTAACATCAACGTGAATTGTGACTTGGGCTCTTTGACCGTTTTTATTCCATGCCGAACAGGTGTATCTTCCACCATCTCCTGATTTTTTTACCTTTTCAACCACTAACGTTCCGTTAGGGTAGACTGCTTGTCGTAAATTAATTGGTAACAACTTTCCATCTGTTAACATTCATCAAAAATACGTTTTCAGGTTTTGAGAAAAATCTGAAAATTTCATGAACTGTTTGGGATGATGCTCACCCTTTTCCCATTGGTACACTTGAATGGGATATCCATAAACAGGGCAGTTCATAAAAACCGTTGAACCGGCCACAAAAACTTGTTTAGGAATTCCTCTTCCAAATGGTGGCCCTTAAATACAATTTGAAACAATAGTTATCATCATCATTGGAATTGCTCGTCCAAAACATAAGCTTTGTGCAAAACCGGATGTCTGTAATTCGTTATCAAATTTAATCCAATTTGGGATTATATTCATATTAAATGAAACTGAGACAGACTTGTCTTGACTTGATTATTGATTAAGACCACTTTAATATTGTAACTACGTTATACAATATGTTGATTACTAACATGAAGTTCTAAAATTAACGTTTTTCTGCCAATTATGTATTAGCCGCTGTTCTGTTTGCCAATTAGTTTTATTAAGGATGATGTAATATTACGCAGTGCCCAGAAGATATTGAGCATAAGTTTTGTGAAGAAAACTAAAAGCGTAGACTTAAAAAATATGAGAATTTCAATACTTTTGCATGAAAATATAGTTTATCAAAATTAATTAAAGTTAAGTCGCATGATGTATATATATATACACCTATACAGCACAGATGTGTGACTATTTACACCAATTTTTGGTTATCTTTATAATGAAATTTGTGAATGCGGTTAATATATTTCAATAATTCTGGGTTTCTTTTTCACTTTTCCCTTCATGACTTGTGCTCAACTCCGTATACGTTTAATGTAGAGACGAACGTCTGCTGTTTTATTAATGATGAGTCCCAATCTACATATGAGATCTTTAGTTTCAAAGAAATTGTTTGCCTTACAAATTGCGGTATGAACTAGCCTTCCAGGCATGTTAAGATTATGATGCAAAATGAATAACCTATAGATGTACGTGGAATTGTACAAATTTAAATTTTTCACGAAGTCATAATGCCTGTGATAATAATATCTAAAATTGTAATGAAATTATCTTTTTATGGTATCTCAAGAGTCGAAATGTTTTCACAGAATACGTTTATATTTCTTTAGATAGAAAAGTGGGTATCTGAATTATTCTCGAAATTACAAGGGGATTTGAATAATTTGTTCTTATTATTAATGAGGTCTTATATTCATTCAGCAAGACCTATGTAATCTGATAACAAAATGCACATTTTATTTGACTGGAAAATTTCTTTACATTATTAATGTGGACTCGAAATGTTTATCTTATATTTGGCTCAGTAAACAAAATTTAGCAAATTGAATTTGCATTACAGATTTAAACTTTCGCAGGTGGCGCTGAACATTTTAGAAAATATATGTTGTGAAAACTGCATGTTCTGGGAGAGTCGTATCAAAATACAGCACACAAATCTTCAAAAATAATTCTTAATATAAATTGTAATTAGTACGAAGTTGCATGTCGTATTTTATCATTGTATGTTAAATTAGTATTGAAAATAGAACAATTTAAATTTACATCTCCTCATTAAAGAATTTTAGCTTTTAAATTGAAATGTCTCTTTCCTAGCTTTAAATATATTTTAATTGTGTAAATGTTTTCGCAGACCTCCAACTGTGTCTCGCTTTTTTGTGTGAAAATAATTGAAAGAAGCGTTAATCTTTTCATGGTTGTACTCGCTCTGCAGCCCAAGAATCCGCATTTACATTATCAAATTTGTTGTAGTTCGCAGACAGGATTGGACACAATTGAGATTTCTCCCACAATCGAGCACATGTAGGCTTTGCAAATGCAATCAAAACATTTCTTTGTTGAGATTGAACAGCATTTCCACAAGGATGTAAATTTAAACATGAACTCTTTTGAGGACATGCTATGCAGTTGACGAGAGCAGAGCGTATTTACTCTAAAAAATGAACGATATTATCGATGATGTATTTGAAAATCCTTCTCCACTTCACATCTTCGATAAGATTTTTTAAATGAGATGGACATTATTCCGGAAATGAAATATTTCATTCAAAGGTTGCTTACGTACAGCCTCGGCAGTAAGTTATTACTTATTGCATTCCCTGTAATTTTGGTGAAATCAAAATAATCAATATCTTAATAATTTTCTCTGTTGCTATGCTGAATACGTCGTTGATAATATCATAGACTTTTTGAAAAATCTACCCTTAGGTGGTTAGATAATTTAATATTCGATATAATAAACGAATGAATAATATTATTAGTGATATATCGATGCACTTGCCTGATCGTATTACGATTAAAATAAAGGTAACCTCCGGTAATTTTTCTTGATGAAAATGCATATTACAGTAGAAAGGTCGATGATGTAACACAGATTAGTTAGCCGTCTAGTGAATCTGTATTGGATTTACTAAACCCTTTTGTTAAATATGAATGGTTATACCTCGAAGTAGTTTAAGGTGCAGTTTATAATTTTATTCTATATGATTATTATCTATGGATTTCAATATTGAAATTTGTATTGAAAAAGTGAAAAGCTTTCCTTTACTGAAATACTGCCATTCACATCGGTGCAATGAACTATAATCTTTGTACAGAATGAAACGCGGCCTTTTTTTTACAGTGATCATAGAATTAACAATATCTATTTGATAAATAGTAAGCATACAAGGATTGCATGCAGGAGGAAATATTAGCAACGGCATATTTGCTATTTAGCATTACCATCAATACATTTTGTAAGCTATTCAGCGAGCATAGAAATTAAGAAGAAGACTTAGTGTTACTTATTTACGTGCATTCACTAACGTCAGGCATTGATAACAAAGCCAAGCCCTCCTCTCTTTTTTTTTTTTTTTTTTTTTAAAGCAATCCAAAATTTATCCAAAAACATTTGTGTATTCGACGTATACGTGAGCATTGAAACTCCTATACTCTACAATTTGAATAGACTTGTTTACTTTGCGTTGCGTGCATTTTCCTTCGGAGTATAAATATGTATTATTTGCTTGCTATCCAAACACATACAACCCTCTAAGCTCATGTAATCAAAAGTTAACGAGCAGATCTAACGGTTTCAAAACTCTTTAGAAATTGCCAAGGCTGTATTTTGCTTGACTTTGAGCACATTTCTAGGCAAAGAAATTGAAATTTGCGAAAGAAACCTTCATTTTCAAATTTATTTTTCACATTAAAATCCTTTTGCATTTCACTTGAAACTAAATTAATTGATGACGGTTGGTCCACTGGGTCTTTTAATTGGCCAATAAATTGACGGAGGAACTGGAAAGCTGCCAGATCAAGAAGTTCTTAGCAACTCAAGTCTCTATAAAATTAGATGTTAACTATTTGAAATATAGGAAAAACGTGTGGCAATACGCAGCATGTAAGCAGATTTATGATCTACTCACGACATGGAGAAATTTTTTCTTTAATTTTCTTTTTTTAGTTATGTCTTCTTCTAAAACTACGCTTAGAGCTTATGCAATAATTTAACATGGATTTAAAGCGCTTGCCACGACTGAAATCTTAAACATATATATGCTTATATGGGTTTCTGTTTGCGTTCATGCCATATGCAGTCGGTTTCATCCAGATAGAAACGTGAACTACTATATATGCCAAGGTTTTAGGTATAAGCGTAGCGTTCGTAGCATGACGTCTTTGGTAAAAGGCGAATAAATCTACGTTGTCAAAATCCTGACGGATTTAGATAATGCATTCAGCAAATAAAAGGATAAAAGCAAAAGTCTTCAGACAAAAGAAAATGCCACTTAATTTTTTTTTATTGTTGAATATACAGCATCTAAATTAAAATGCATGGGAATTCTGATTGATTTAGCATGTTACCATGGCTAGTGAATGAAAATATATTGGAAATTAAATCTATTATAAGCAGTATCATTAATTATGCAGTCATAGTTTAATTATTCACATGCTGTTCTAATGTGAATTTGATTGTCTTTTTACTGTCTGATTAAATGAGCGCAAAATTCATCAATTTCCTTAAAAAGATAATATCTGGTTTTTTACTGTGATTTACTACATGGAGATTGAACCGAAGCATATTTTATTATTCACGTCAGAATCACCATCATTTATATAAAGTAGATACATAAGAAGTTGTTTGAAAGAAAGCACAAGTTTTGTTAAGGTTTATATAAGGTAATGCTATGAACTAATGGAATTTTATAAAATTAGATATTCTGACAAAACTACTGATTTTATAAAAAAAAGTTTTAAATCGTGGTCTGCTCTAGCTTAAAATAATGTGCAGTTTAATTTGAATGTACCGGATTGGGCATGTACTATTCCCATACTCTTTTAATTTTTCGTTCCCATGATACTAACACAGACTTTGAACGTTGTGTTTAACGACGCCTAAGAAATAAGAGGAAACCGAGCGAAATCTAATCAGAGTACTTCCAAATGGATTGGCTGAGAAACACATGACTTTTTGTGCCTCAACGGGGACGTTTTTTCAAGTCGTAAAACCCGCCTTTTATTATTATTGGCTTTTATTCACTGCTTTAAAATGATTTAGAGGGAGAAGCCCCGCTCTAAAAAGCAGTTCAGCAATTTATTTGCGTTTTTGTCTCGTGGTTTTTCATCCAAGAAATGACGTGCAACGACCACGAGGAAACAACAGAAATGCTGATTTGATAAATTCAATTAAATAAGACGGAGGACTTGTAATATAAAGTGAAAGTAAGATCTTTCTTTGGCAATATTAAGCCAGATGAGAAATTGGATAAAACGGATTACTGTAGTATCTTAATAACGTCTTTGGATATAGCAACAACGTTTATTCTCATAATGAAGATATGGTCATACGATCGACTTAAGAACCTGTCCTTAAGTCATGTGTTTGGGGTTTTATGTAGTAGACTCTGCTAACTGAATATAATCAGGAAGATTGGTGACCGATGCGCAGAAAAGTCCACGTTTCATTTACCAAAAACAAGATTAAGAAAGCCGAGCTGGCTCGTCAAGCAGTTACTATGGCAACTATTGAGTGAAGTCATAATTCGGAATTAAATTAACGGACTTTTTAAGCGAATCAACATTTTCCCCAGAAAAGTGGTTGGGAATTTGTCGTTAAGACTACAACGGGTCAATAATACCCTCGACATCTTCATGTAAATGCACTTTTTTTTTCAATTATTCTTTTATACGAAATCTGGACTGTGAACCGTGAAATCTTTGGTAATTGGATTACTTTCAATCTTCGAGCTTGGAGATAGTTTTAAGGATTTGTCTTATTTGGAAATCTAATGCGACCTTGAGGTCAGCTGCAAGCTAGTAAAAGACGCGATTGTTAGTGGTTGTGCTGTGGTTGATCTGTAATTTGTAAAATGCTAGGAAAAATAAGGTGAATAGTTAAACGAAAAATTGCATTTTGGGTATCTACTAACTGCCGAGCAATACACGCAAGCAATCAGTGATTGCTAGCATTAAGGGGGCACTTTTTGTTGCTCTTCACAATTATTATTTGAATACACTACTAATTTGAATACATTTCCTTAGTTTTAAATTAGTTATTTCTATGTTATTTTTATTCTTGAAATGCCTGTTTTCTATGAACAAAACAAAAATGTAAACATGCAGTATTGTCATATACAGTGCATTGCATATTTATCCGGACACGGTCAATTCGCATCGTAATTAAGTCACAACACATCATATGCAAACATT
>JAQGAE010002727.1:0-16803 GCA_034696685.1 Julus scandinavius | reverse complement strand
TAGCACGGAAACTTTGAAAAAGTAGTGTATGCTTATTCTTTGTGTTGTTTCGGGGGCACACCGCAGTCGCCACCTAGCGTCAATGTTTTCCCATTAGAGAAACCTTAATGAGGGGCCTGGAGTATATAGGGGGCTATGGCACTAATATCTCAGGAAGCGGCCATCTTGGAGTAAACCATCTTGGAGTTGACATACCCTCAAGGAAGCAATCTTGGGAGTAAACAACCCTTAAGGTGGCCATCATAGAAAAAACAAGCCCTAAGGTGGCCATCTTGGAGTAAACAAGGCCTAAGGTGGCCATCTTGGAGTAAACAAGGCCTAAGGTGGCCATCTTGGAGTACACAAGGCCTAAGGTGGCCATCTTGGAGTAAACAAGGCCTAAGGTGGCCATTTTGGAGCAGACATAACATCAAGGTGGCCATCATGGAGTAAATAATCCTTAAAGCGGCCATCTTGTAGCACACATAACCTCAAGGTGGCCATCATGGAGAAAACATAACCTCTGTGACAATCTTGAATTGTAGGCCACTTAAGAAGGTTAGCTTAAGGAAGAAGAAGTATTAAAAGTTTAATTAGGGTTAACGATGACAAAACTGCAATTGAACGTCATTTGAACAGCAGTTAATGTTTAATTGGCGATATTAAAAGTCGGTTATTAGAATGAAGAGGTGCCATCTCGGAGAAATTTTCCCTCTTCATAGGTCAAAGGTCAAGATCGTGACAGATGAGAGAGAGAGAGAGAGAGAGACACAGATGCAGAATATGTTAGGGAGGAAAGTGCTCGAGTTTTGATGTATGGGAAACATAAACATTTTTCTGAGAAGTTTAATCTATCAATAGATTGGAGGTTAATCAAAAAGGAAGTAACCGACTGTTCTCTAGGTCGACCAATGGCGTTCCAGGCTGATAAAAATAATTTTATTTATTTTTAATTCCAACCGATAAAACAGAAATTATGAGACTGTCAAATTGGATAAAAAAAAAAAATAATAACAACAATGCCTCCAGAGTGTACAAGAACGGCACGTAGTACATCTTCCGTCTTTGTCAAAGTCAAAAGGGTGACTTTTTCTTCAAGTTCACCACCAGGGGGACTTAACAGAAAGAAAACAACCCCCTCCTCCCTCCTTAAGTAACCGGATGACAACTGACATATAGACATGACAACTGTCATGAAAGAGTCAACAACACATGGACAACTTCCATGACAAAGATATGGAAAGTTGCGTGTGGTTGGCTCGTCACAACTTTAGAGACAGAGATATATGGCAACATGTCATGGCGGAGAAATGGACATGTCATGACATGTCACTCATAATATAGCGATGGCCATTTATGTGGCAGGAATCTAACTTGATAACAAAGTAACAACGAATTACAGAGCAACTATATCATGACCACTGTCATTACAACTAAGGTGTCTAACACTTTTTAATGATAGTGAAGTGACAACTGATAAGACAGAGATATGTCAACTATCATGGCAGAGAAATGGCAAATGCCATTACAGGGACCGGACAAATGTCACGATAGAGAAATGACAACTGTCAAGACAGAGACAACACTTGTTAGGCGTGTGACAACTTCTGTACCATCAATT
Organism: Julus scandinavius; assembly: GCA_034696685.1. Lineage (NCBI taxonomy): Eukaryota > Metazoa > Arthropoda > Diplopoda > Julida > Julidae > Julus > Julus scandinavius. The sequence goes on along the minus strand of JAQGAE010002727.1, from coordinate 15,203 downwards.
AGACAACTTTTATGGCAACTTCCATGTTGCGTACAAATGTCATCATGTTCACTGACAGCCGAGTAGTCATGGCAAGTTGCGTGACAATAATGTAGTAATTCGCGTGACAGACTTAAACCTCAATAATATCTACGTGACAACTTGCTCGGCAGGCTATGATATGACATCTTCCGAAGCAGCAGTCAGTGCCATTGACGTGACAATTTTCATGGCAACATCTTTGATGTAAAGTACCAAAGTGAGCGATATTTGCCACTAACATGTCAGAAGCAACTTCTCTGACATGATAGGCTAGTTATCGTGAGACACTAACGATACATGACATTCATCGCGCCACTGTCATAAGATATACTTAACTAAACAGTAACTAATTCATCGATAAATTACCTCGTTCTGGTTCCACCTTAATTTTTCTGGATTCCACGTTGTTTTTGTTTCCTGATGATCTCACGAATTGGTATCTCCTGAAGGCGTCTGCGCCTCTGTCTTTTTTAGACTCGATTTTCTGGATGTTTTTTAGGCTGTTTAGGGCACACCGGAAGTTCGCCTTCCATTTTTTTGGATCAGGTCCCATGTTTGGTTTTAATTTACCTGATGGTCAAATAAGATCATAGTTCAATAATTTAATTAAATAGTTAAATAACATTGGGATTTATTTTAGGTCTTAGGAGCCATATTTAAAATGTTCTTCAGTTTTGACAGCCATTATGTAAAAGCTTTAGGCCTTGAGGCAAGGCCGTATATGTGGTCATATTTCAGGGGGGACGGATATCACATTTTGGGAGAGGGGGGGAGGAATATGGTCCAAAAATCACGGAAAATTGGCGGATTCGGGTTGAAAATTGGTGGCATCGGGTTGAAATTTGTAATTTTTTGGGTTTCGGGGGGGAAGGGGGGGGGGGGCAGAAAGAAGAGATCTATCCTCAAGATCCCCCTTATATACGGCCTTGCCTTGAGGCCATACTGGAAATGATTTCGGGTCTTTAGGTCATAATGAAAATATTAGCTTTTAGGAACCATATATATATTACGTGTGTGTGGGGAGGGGGGGGGAGAAAGAAGAGTTTAGGGTAAAGAGCCATAAAGGCCAAAGATGCCCAACAGATTACATGAGTGAGCATTGAACAAGGAGGGAAAGACATCATATCGCATGGAGAGAGGGTGGTTGGAGATGACAAGAAGACAGATAGGCTACAAGGGAGGTTAAAGGCATCAGCCTGTCACTGCGAAGAAGATCTCTCAACTCGAAAGGGCGGTCTGCGAGGAGGAACGGACTAAATGCAGATCTCCTGGCATCTGCAAAGTGGGCACAATGTAGAAGCAGGTGGTATACAGTGACAACAATAAGGAGGTGGGTCGCCGAACAGGAGAAAAGAGTGGGTCATTCGAGTGTGACCAAGACGTAGACGGGCAGGAAGGACAGATTCACTGCGTAACAGGTTAGATTTGGTAGGAAGTGGATGAAGAGAGCGTTGCAGGCAATAAAGTTTGTTCAAGGGTTCACCATATATATTATTTGCAATGCTATCATGTCGTGTTGAACGTAATTAAAGTGTGATAAGGGCTTTGAGGTTCATTGAAGCCTATTTGAGTTCATTTTAGCCCTATTTGAAATGTTATTTGTGAAATTTGAGATAGGATGTCTTACCGGTGTATTCTGCCCATTCCCTGAAGACGATGGCATCTTTTTCGAATGAGTATCCGTGCCTGGATCCGTGTTTCCATTCTATCCTGAAGATGAGCCTGCCCCTGTCCTCCCAGCAGAGGCCCCTAGTATCGCCTTTCTCCAGGAGGTTGTACAACCAGTCCTTCATCCTCAAACGACGGATGCTGCCAGAGGTCTCCATCAGAGCCAGAAGTCGACGAGAAAAGCTTGGCATAAAAATCAGGCAGATTCTAGAACAAAAATAAATATATATATATATCAATGGCGTTACCAAAAAAATGATCGATGGCTAGAGAGAGACCTCTGGCCCCATGATGACCAACGACCTCTTGGAAAATAATGTCAACAGATAAACGACAATGGCATGAAGTTTTGAAAGGGAGAGACAGGGAATGAACTGACTCGTAAAACTAACACATTTCTCAAAACCCCCAAAAAAAGCTAGACGAGCAAACTTGTTTATTTGAAGTAAAAAAAATAATGTTTTCGGAAACAAAAAAAAACTTTCTAGTTAAACCAATACGTTACTTGTTAAATGATTTTTTTTGAAAGAAAAAACAATTATATTTTGTTAACCGTATTACTAAAGATTTTGTTTTCAAAATAATTTACTGATACAACAAGTTTTTTTTTTCTGTAAAACATTTTTGGAAGAAATGTTTTTCGATTAAACCAATATGTTTTATTGCGAAGCAAATGATGTTTTCTTAAAAAACGTTAAATTTAGTGAAATTTAATTCAGGTTTTGGACGCATTGTTTTTTTAGAAATGGTGATAAAACCTACCAAAAAAAAAGTTATGTGAAAAAGTACATCACAAACGATGTAGTTCCGCACACTTTCTGCATATTTATGATTAACAAATACAATTTAAAACCGTGTTCATTTTTTTAAAAAACATGGTGTTGAACAAATAATAACTTTTAAATTATATTTTCATATTTTGAAAAATCTCAATAAAATCAGTTGAGTCTTTAATCAAAGATGGTCGAATTTTTGATACTTTTGTGATAATTTATGATATTTTTGATATATTGATAGGGTTACTCCAGCAGCGAGATTATTGTTTGGGAAGGTAAAAATGTAAAAATTGGGAAAAATAACTTTTATAAATAATTTTTCAAAATTATTCATTCGAAAAAGCTTTTTAAAATGGTACCCACAACATCGTTGAGAAATTATCCTATATGCAAATTTCTTATCATCATTCCTCAAAAACTTAAAATAAAATGTTAATTTTTTTTGGAGCTAATTGACTATTATTATTATTATTATTTCCCTAAGTAACTCCACACAAGTTGCTTAAATTTCATAGTTTTGTGGGTGGGGAATTAGATGGCTTTTCGTTGGTTTTTTTGTGTAAAATTGTCACCTAAGGAATTATCTTTATGGATATGAACTTATCTTCAACCTGTCATAAATTACCCTGTCTTAAAATGTCGCTATCCTTTTTATTTTATTATCAATTTTTATTTTATGCGGTGCGAAAGTTCCTCAAAGCCCTTTCCCTATTTAACAAACTTGAACGAGAAACATGGTTCGTGCAATATGTTAGCTGAAAAAGTTTGCTGAAGCCAAGATAATCTATCCCATAATTAATTCAGCCAATTTCATTGAAATATGGCTGGCCCAGGGTTGAGACACCCTGTATTATTGCCCCCACACACACTTCTTGGACAGTTCAATATAGTCTTCCTCGTCTAAGTTTACATTCAGGAAGTTTTTATTCTTGGAAACGTTGTTTGAAAAATTAATAAGAATAGCTTCCTTTTTCGTATATCCTAAATAATATCGTCCATGTTCACTTAGTGACTGCTAAGTGTTTCCTTAAAATGATTAGTGTTGTTTTGGTATAGCTAGTTCAGCCTTAACACGCCTTGCAAAAACTTGGACAAAAACAGTAACAACTTTTAAAACACAAAAAAACGACGTTTTTTAAAGTTTTTATCCAAACCAAATTGTTTTCAAAGTTAAACCAAATCCATTGGTTAATATTTAAAACTTATAAATAACGACTTTTAAATTTAAAACAGGACACTATTTGTTAGCTTAAAATGTTTCCAAACTTAACCAAGAAAAGCATTTCTACAAAATCCCAAAAGCAAAAGCACTGTTTTCAAACTTAAAAAAAAAACATTTTCCAAAATTAAAAAATGCAACATTTTCCCAAACATAAGAGCAATATTTTGTATTTTTAAATAAACTCAACATTTCCAAACTTGCATAAAAAAAGCAATTCTAAAAAATCTTGAATAAAATAACTGTTTTCAATTTTAAAAAACAATAGTAAATTTACCAAACATAAAAAGCAATGGGTCTTATTTCTAACCAAACCCACCGTTTTCAAACAGCAATTTCCAAATTTATGCAAAAAGTGTATTTCTACAAAAACTTCCAACTAAAACCAACCCTTAAAACTAAACTCGAAAACGATAAAAAATTTCATAAAAAATTAAATAAAGAAAAGTAACAGTGTCTTACAAAACGTAAAACAAAAAAATCTTAAAAGAATAAGTTAAAAAAACAAAAACAACGTGCTTACGAGATAAAGAAGTTCTTCATGAACACGTGTCGTCGCGAACTGTTTCAAATTTCGTCTGGTTGTGATCTGGGAAACCGAGCAACGAAATCATTTATATACGGAACATTTTATCTGCTTCCTTATCACAAAAAAAAAGTTAATGAACGAAGGAGAGGCGGGAAAAAGCGCAAACATTTTAAACAAACAAACAAACTGCGTGTGACTGCATGGGCTTAAGTGTCCGAAACAACGAAATTTAAGCAAATTATTTGACAGAACAAAAAATACGTGTTCATGAATTTCATCGCATCGGAAGATGAGTCAAATGAAAACAAACAAAATGGAGAAATAAACAACCATTTTTGGTAAAACTTCAAAAAGTGGCAGTAATTCAGATAACGCTATCAGTTTTAGCTACTGAACACGGTGACAAAATGTGACTCACTTTCTGAGGATAATTTCTCCGAAATTTACGCACTTATGGGAAAATACTAAACGTGCTAATACTATTACGTGCATGCGGGAAAAAGGACATCGAAGATAAAAAGAGGCTATAAAGGGTTAAACGAGGTAGAAACAAGTTGAATAAAAAGGTTTGAAAACCTGAAAATGAGGACAAATTAAATTTGGAAAATAGTTCACAAAATTGAAATTTTTAAACGATTTTATCAAAAACAAGCTTTAATTTTGAAGATGTTTGTACAAGATTTTTGTAGGGGAATTTTTAGAGTATTTTGCGAAAGACAAAACTTTGTATTTGACTTAAAATTCGGAAAGTTTTTTAAGCAAAGACGAGCACTGTTTTCAGGATGTTTAAAAAAATGAGGCTTTGTGTTGATAATTTGTTAAAACGAGATGTTGTTTTCAAGAAATTTTGTAAAAAATAAGGTTTTTCTTTCAAAAAATTTTGGAAATATTTTCCGACAATTTTATGAAAAACAATCTAATTTTGAAAATATTCGTACAGGATTTTGAGAGTATTTTGCGAAAAACAAGGCTTTCTATATATGGGTTAAAATTCTGGAAGTTTTTTAAGCAAAGATGAGTATTGCTTTCAGGATATTTTTCAAAAACGAGGTTTTGTTTTGAGACTATTTTGCAAAATTAAGGCTTACTTTGAACAAGTTTTTGCAACAATAAGGCTTTGTTTTGAGGAAATTTTGAGAATATTGTCAGACTATTTTACGAAAAACTACCTGTAGTTTGGAGGATATTAGTCCATGATTTTTGTAGGGGATTTTGAGAGTATTTTGGGAAAAAAAGGCTGTGTCTGGCATAAAATTCGGGAAGTCTTTTTAATCAAAGGCGAGCACTGTATTCAAGGTAGTTTTTATAAAAATAAGGCTTTGTTCTGAGAATATTTTGCAAAAATAAGGGTTTGTTTTGAGAATATTTTGCAAAAACAAGGCTTTGTTTTGAGAATATTTTGCAAAAATAAGGCTTTGTTTTGAGGAAATTTTAAAATATTTCCAGACTATTTTACGAAAAACAAGCTGTAGTTTTTAGGATATTCGTACAAGATTTTTTGTAGAGGATTCGGAAAGAATTTTTCAAAAACGAAGCTTTGTATTGAGTTTATTTCGCGAAATAAGATTCGTAGTTTTAAGGATGTGTTACGAATATTTTGCAAACAACTTGCAAAGGATATTTTGAGGATTTTCTGCATGTCTTCAGTCTTTGATTTCCTTTGGAAAGGTGTCGAAGTTGTGTGGAGAGTGCATCATCGGAGCAAAATTATGTATTAGCAGATGATGCTTTTCACGTTGCTAATCTAGGACCTGATTAAACATTGGTGGTTGCGTCTGAAAAGGTAAAGCTCAAGGTTAAGGCCACATCAGCATTCTTTTAGAGGTAAAAAGGAACGTGATAAAACACTAAAAAAAACTTCCCAATCGTGCGGTGAACACAATAAATGTCACATAGTCAAACACCTTGACACCTGACATGTGGCAACAGGAAATACAATGGACCCCGGTCCCTTTTTGAGCAAACTTCCTCCAAGACGCGTCTTATTGGCTCCACTATACTATGCTGCGTCTGGCACTTTTTTTGACATTCATTTTCTTGCACGAAAAGATGCTCATGTAACTCGAAACGGGGAATACATATGTGAAATGAAAGTCTGAGAACTAGGTCGCAACTAAGGTCCCTTAATTTACACTTTCCATTGTTTTTGAACGTGTGGATTAACATAGTAAAAATATCAAATATGCACTGATCGTTGTCCATTTCCTTTTCTCTTTCTAGGTAAGTAATCGCAGATGTCCATCGTTAATCATTGAATCAAAAATCCGAATTTCTCCAACCCAAACACCTATTTTTCAGATAATCACTGCTGCACCACTGAATGTGTTTTAATTGACGTTTATGTACTTTGTCTTCAATTTCTTTGACTTTCAATGGGCCTCAGGCAGTACACATCCCTTGGTACGAGCGCTGTGACCTGACAACTTTTTTTTTGGAGCATCCAGGCTTTTGTTCAGTGTTTTTGGATAGTCTGGACCCACCTTTATGGCAGCGCCTTGTTATTCAGAGCTAGGGCTGGTTCTCTGGAAACAAATAAGCAAATGACGAAGATCAGAGGGGTGGAGGACATTCCACATGTGTTCTCCGACTGCACAGCTCTAGCTGGTTTCAGAATGGGTAGGGAATCTATACATGCATTGAAGAATGGCTGGGATTTAAGGGCGAGGGTACCCAATTAAGTGAGGTCATTAAATCTGTCAAAAGTCTGCTAATGGGGTGGTACAGATTAAAACAAAAAGTCGGACAACTGGTTCCTCCAGACCTTGGTGTGCAGTAGGGATTCTGTGCACACCCTTGAGTCAAGGGTAGGTATTTAGTAGAATGTTTAACGCTACATACGTGTGGCACAGTAGCGCCTCCTTACGGGGGCACTCGTCTCAAAGGGTTAGCTACTCCATCAGAATCAGAATCTGAAAACATGAACAGAGAAAGAATCTGTGCTCTTGCTAAATGATTTAAATACGTCATTAAGGCGCATCTCCATCAAGACGTACATTGTACGTACATTCACGTTTTTCGTAGGTATGCGAAAAAAGTTTGCCTTCCGGGTTTCTTTCAGCTGCAATTTTGTGCGTATAATCGTGTATGTACGTACATTTCAACAATTGCTCTGGAGGCGGTCTAGATCAAAAGGGAAAAATGTATGTAGTATCGGCTGAGCCGTTAGCCCTCGGCTCAGCCATTGGCTCAAATGAAGCAACAATCACCCACGTGGCACCACACATACGTTGGTGGAGACCCGGCTTTAAGCCTGCGAATGTGCTGTAGGGAGGTGTTGTGGAGTTGTCAGCTGTTTGGGTTCGTTTTTAAGAAAGTGGGCAATGTATATCTCGCTACAGTATTGCCTCCTTTTGGAGGGTCCATCACAAAGAATATGCTACAAATTCTGTTCAGTTCCTCAAAATGGCGTCCGTGTCATCGGGCAACATTTTCATTTCATTTTAAAAAACATATCTTCAAAGGCACTATTTTTGCATAAGACTTTTAAAATGGATTACGTAAAACAAACAAATAAACGAATATACATTCTAATTTTCATACCCCAGTCTATGTTTTCAATGCCCTTGAATGTAATCGGAAATGAGTAATACGATATGTTACTATCAAGTTTTTTACCCTTGACATTGAATATGAATTTTTCGTATATCAAATATTTAGACAGCGATAAACGTAATGTCTGAGTATTAGTCATTAAGTGCTTCAAGATGGCGGCATCCATAATCAAATACAGTAGTATCACATCAGCAATTTCAAAAAGGCAAAAGTAAATAAAAATGACACATTTTTTTCCCCCAAATTGAAAGTGGAATTCTTAGTTTATTATTTGCGTAGAAATTCCAAGATTTAGTCGTCAAATATTATCTTCATTATTATAACTAAATTTTAATTTTATATTTGTAAATATGCCGTGTTTTCCAACATCCACGCCTAATTGTTGTATAGATTTTTGACTAAATTTCAAGAAATCCAAGTTAATTTTCATATTTATCCACTTATAACTAAATATAAAAAAGTTTTGAACAACACTATAACAATTCCCAGTTATGGACAAAGAATAAACAATTTTGTTAAATTCCCAGATTTCCTCAAATCAATTTAACTAAACTTTCTGTCCCTATGTAAGAAATCCCAAATAATTCTCTAATTTACTCCAAATTTTCCAAACCGTGAATCATTTTTAATTATATTGATATTATGGTTTAATGATATTTACCCACCTTTTCAGTGACATTTTGATTCAATTTCGAAAAACTTGAAAATTTCATTCACCAATCGTTTCTTCATTATTTTCTTAAACTTTCGGTTTTGTTTAAAAACCTTCCCTCTAATTTCCATAATTTTTGTACAAAATGTCCAAAATCTTCTGTTTATTTAAAAATATCGATTCCCTTTAATATCAAATTTTCCATTTACCGCTTCTATTCCCCAAAATTCTTTAAACTTCTCACAATTTTGGAAATTTCATTTATTTCAGTGCTTTGACCCTCGTTCGTCCATCTTGTTTCCAAATCATTACATTTTAGATTTTGGATTTTTTTTTTTGCAAAACTAAATTTAAGTCAGATCAGTGACTTTTACGATATATTTCAACGCTTACTAGGGATTGGAAAACTTGCGTTGAAATCCCCACAAAAAAGCTCTTTTTTCCAAACCATTTCAAAGCCAATCGTTTGAAAAATGTCTCACTTTTCTTCTTGTCTGGGTTTTTACGAGAAAACAGAGTTTTTCCAATCGTTCAATTTATATGGCAAACTTAGCAGTTTTATCGAAATTGCCTTCGTTAAACATTACTGCATATACGAGTATTTTGAATATGTTTTTGCATTGTTTTTCGTAGACGAAAGAAGTACATTGTCTTTCAACACCTGTTACAAAAAACTCCTTCAAATATCAATAAAAGTGACAATTTGCCGAGCGAAAGTAAAACGTCCTATTAAATGTTTCGGAAAAATAATGAAACAAACGACAACAAAAAGTATAAAAAAAAGTGTGAAACTATCCTCATTTCAAAGGTATCATCTTCAAAACCTTTTTTTCCAAATGCCAAGAATTAATGAAAAAAACACCAACAAAAACACACAAAAATATTTAATTTAAGTTGGGCTGTATACGACACGTAACAGCATATGAAGTTACAAGTAGGCCCTATGCTATTAGTAACATGAAGAACAATAAAAAAAAGTTTCGGAATAGCAATTAAGAAACAGAGAGGAAAAATGTCTAAAAACTGTGGAACTTAGCAATATGTGCTGAAAAACATGCATAAAGGCTAACTCGAAACCTGAAACAAGTGAGTACTCAAGTGTGTAAATTGCATTGTTAACAGCTGTTATTAGTAACAGCTACAGTAGAACATGTCTAAATGCATACATTTGGGACCGGTGAAAAATATGCTTTCAAACGGAGGGTATAACATTGGACCAATAAGCACTGGTGTGCCACCCTGCAATTAAGCCATGGCGCTTTGCGCTCCACAGTTCCAGTGGCACATAGGAAGCTGCACAGCAGGCTACGAGGGCAAAAGAGAGCTGTCCCTCCAGCAGTATCACAGATTCACAGAGTGGCACACTAACGTGCATTGGCCAAAGTCTGGCCCTCCGTTTGAAGGGAGTTGCTAAAAAATTTCTGGAGCAGCACCCCCATTAATTTTAGCCACGAGCCGCCACTGGTCAACAGACACGACGATGACAGATTCTGTCCGTATTCCCCGATACAGCTGTATCGGTACAAAAAGGATCACCCATGTGCTTCACACAAGGAACTCGTACAATGGTTTGAGAAAAATCACAAGATGAAGGTCAGCCAATTCGCAGTCTCCAAAACACTGAAGAAGTCAACAGAGCATCTAGTCAAATCTGACAACACAAACCTCAATGTTAAACATCCACATTATCTTCAGAAAAGATGCTTTACATGAAAGAAATAACTAAATTTAGCCTAAAAGGCTAAAATTAGGATTAGATTTGACCGCGTAATAACTTTTAGAGCTAAACATTAGTCTGTGAAACTTATCTCATTTTATAGATATAGGGCCTATCTTGTAAAAATGAATACTTTAATGGAAAATTTCAACAAAAACCCTATAAAAGTTTTAAGTCTCCAATTATTTTAAGCTTCAATCCATAGTATAACTTACAAACCTCGTTTTAAAGATCTTCTATAAAAGTGAACACTTCAGAAAAATACGCTTTCATCCTTATAATAAGCAAACTTCAAGAAAAACCCTCGAACGTTTAAAAAGGCTTAAATAAGGGTTAAGCATCGATGCTTAGCAATTTATACCGCAGTTATGCTGTTAGCATTTAAACTACAAAAAAAAAAGTAATTTGGGAAAGTATAATTTTTATCTTATAGATTGGAAAAATTTTAATTTGAAGATTAGATTGGAAATTATTGAACCTAGGAATTTTATATCAAAGAACTTTTAAAAAAGTATCACAACTTCGTTATACTAAAATGAACAAAACAAATATTGGAAACGATAAAAGTAAGATAAAGATAAATACTGAATTAAATGAATTAAATGTTCAAAATCAGAAAGTCAAACATAAAACTTTATCAGCTCTAAACAAGACAAAAAAAAATATTTATCTACTAGTTGGATTTCAAACCAGAAATTAAAATATAAATTAAAAATTTAATAAATTATAACCACAATTCTGGAAACTTCAAATCTGACATTTCCTAATTTTGACTTCGGGAACTTTGCTCGATGGGTTGTGTTCGAGTATGTGCCGGTGATGGTTAGAGGTGACAGAAGCCCTGCATTACTTCATCACAACACTGCACTGCACTTCTCCATCCTTACTAAAATAAGTCATTTAGGGAGGAAGGCTGGGGGCTGTAGTAATTTCAAGTAAACCCAAATTGGTGTTTATGACATCTCTAACGTAGAAAGGTATTGCCAGCGACCCCTGCGGAGGAGGAAATCAACTCACGAAGAAAAATAACATCATTTCGATGCAAATGGCCACAGGATGTCACTGCGAGTTATAGATGGAAATTCAAAAGACTAAGGAAGTGTGCCAGTAGATGACACTTCAAGGGTGCCATCTTGCAGGAGGAGACTAACCATAATGGCTATAACATTACTTTTTTTAAAAGCCAACCTATACTTTGCTTTACGGCCTAGATGCGTTCCAGAAAAAAGTTGGCGGTAAAGCGAAAATCTGTATAACGAAGCATTGTGGGCCGTAAATCGAAAAAGTGCCATAATTAAAAAAGGCCGTATAGCGAGGTATAGGTGTACTCCCCACCCATGTGCACATACGCCCCACCCTTATGAACTTCTAAATCCAATCCCTACCATCTACAACTGTACATGTACCATGCTCCATCTCCGCATAAATCCATATACACCGTGAGCCAAAAAAACGATGCCAAAATAGAATTCATTGTAACTTAATTAAAAATACAATAATTTTAATGAAATTTTCCAGTTGTGTACTTTTGTTACTAATCTTTCAAATTTCCCTCATGTATAGGTGGCGCTGCACATGAGCATAATTTTTTATTTCACTGATTTCCCTGCAGGTGGCACAGTCGACAAATCCGTCTGCTCAATCATAGAGCAAATTCGCAAGAATGGTTTTCTCGCATGAAGGTTGCATTGCCATTAAGTTTTCACGCGAAAATAAGAAATTTAGAGCAAGAAAGTTTTTTAAAGGATTTGCTGAGAAGGGCTGGTCGAGAAGTGCATTTTTTTGGCATCGTTTTTTTTTGGCTCATGGTGTATAGCACTTGCACCATGCCCCCTATGCAAACCAGACCACATGACTGGCACCACCTCCTTTGTTCCTGGAACAACCACCAAATAGTAGAAACTAAAGCGTGTTCACCCTGTGAGAACCTAAGTTTGGGGTTCTCAGGTCAGGGTCGGGAATACCTGGCAGGTATGTGGCGGGTCAGGAATGTACGTGACCGGGCTAGGTCACTGGTACGTGCGCGCACGCGACGTGGATTTTCTGTTCTTATCGGGACTGGCAAGTCAGCCGCCCGCGTGTTTAAGCTCCTTTTTATTGTTAAGTTCGTTGTTTAATGTTCCTTTTTTTAATGTAAATAAAACCCTTATAAACAAGTCGCATGTCATAAGGATTTCTCGGGCTCCGAACGCTAACCGGATCATTACAACCCCTACTACTCCTCGTTACACTGGTGGAACTAATACCCTTTCTGCTAACCAACATCAGCAATAATCTCCCAACCTTATGGCTAACTTTCGGCATTGCCAGTATATATTGCTGACGCCGGCAATCGAGTAGGTTATGCGCTTGCCTCTCGATCCAAAGATGCGGGCTTCGCTCCCGGGTCGAGGTCGGTGGGGATTTTTACGGATGGGAGAAATTCCCTAAGTTGTGGTTCTTTCGGATGAGAGTTCAAACCGAGGTTCATATCAAAATGTTATATAACGTATTTTGCTAACTAAAATATGCATTAAAACTCAACTAGAGGTTTAAATTACATGTTCAAATGCTATTTAAGCCTATTTTACTAGAAAAAAAAATACACATTGTAATATGCATTACAACCCATTCATGTTTTTAAAATGCAGATTAAATTTTTATTTGTTATTCAAAATATACACATGAAAATGCATAACACATTTTTGGTGGTACAAAGATTCATTAATTGTTACATATTTCCAGCGCTGATTCACAAATCTTATTCATAGGTTGTGGACGTGCTCAAGCCCTCTCCCATAAATTGTTTTCCTCACCTTAGGGCTTCTTCCCAAATTGTGGCCATTAATATTAAGGACGAGATTTTCTTGTCACAATGAATCCCAAACTGGTCAAGTTCATTAAAAGTAATTGCTGCTGTGCTATTTACCAAAGTGGAGTACATGCTCTTTCCCAACAACTAATGTGAAGAAGCAAGTGCTTCGCAATCATAATGTTAGCCAAGAAATTGAAATCACAATCAGAATTTATATACACCGTGAGCCAAAAAACCGATGCCAAAAATTTTAAAAATGCACTTCTCGACCAGCCCTTCTCAGGAAATTCTTTCAAAAACTTTCTTGCACTAAATTTGTTATTTTCGCGTAAAAACTTAATGGCAATTTGCGATCTTCTTGCGAGAAAACCATTTTTGCGAATTTGCTATGATTGAGCAGACGGATTTGTCCGCTGTGCCACCTGCAGGGAAATCAGTGAAATAAAAAATTATGCTGACGTGCAGCGCCACCTACATGACGGAAATTTGAAAGATTAGTAACAAAAGTACACAACTGGAAAATTTCATTAAAATTATTGTAGTTTTAATTAAGTTACAATGAATTATATTTTGGCATCGTTTTTTTTGGCTCACGGTGTATATAAAAACATCTGCAGTCAGTTGTAATCAGGGATGGGGTGGTCCTCGGGTAAAATGAAGTTTTTGTTGATTTTTAACGTTGACCTATTTCTGCAACAGAGGGATAAACACCATCACCAGTAGATGAGTCTCAATCACCTACCTGGGATTTCTGCCTATGAGGGGAACTTCCACCCCCTCTCGAGGGGTCTTTAACGTGCAGAGAGCGAGGGAGATCTACGAGGGACCTCACACACCAAACAGCCGCTACTTAGGGAATTTTCACCCATCCGTAATAATATAACCAACGGCCTTAACCGAGAGGGAACCATGCACCTAAAGGCGCATCTCCAACAAGACGTACATACACGAATTAAAACAACTCAAACCTTGTATATACATACATGAAGATGTATGTGAAAGTGTCTCCACCAAAATTTGGAGAAAAGTGTGGAAAATGTATGCGTGGTGACACGTGGGTGATTGTTGCTTTAATTGAGCCAATGGCTGAGCCGAGCGGACGGCTAACAGCTAGGCCGATACTACATACATATATCTTCCCCCATTGATTTAGACCGCCTCCCGAGCGATAGTTCAAATGTACGTACATACACGATTATACATACAAAATGGCGGCTGAAACAAACCTGGAATGCAAACTTTTTTCGCATACCTTCGAAAAAAGGTTTATGTACGTACAATGTACGTCTTGGTGGAGACGCGCCTTTAGGATCGACAGGCAAGTGCATAACCCAACAAAACTGCTGTCTTTGGCAGCAGTAACACCAGTGGCGCCCTCTTATAAGAGCGGGTTCTGACGTCCGATTTTTACTCGTCCGACGCAGTAGCGCTGTCGGAGGCAAATTTGAGTAGGGATGATTTCGGCAATGCAGATGCGTCTAACCATAGAAGCCAATCAGTATTGATCCAAAGGATGTACCTATAGCTGTACAGCTGCTCTTTATACGGAATTTTGCTATAATGGCCGTTTTTAATTATGGCACTTTTTCGAATTACGGCCCATAATGTTTCGTTATACAACTTCTGGGTTTCACTTCGTTTAAGAAGGAAAAAAAATAAAAATTACAAAAAAGAATTTATTCGTTATAAGGCATTTTCGCTATACGACCAAGTTTTCCGGAACGTATCTAGGCCTTAAAGCGAGGCATGGGTGTACTGATATCAGTAGTTTTTGATTTGTTTCCACAGTTTATGCCCTTACTGCTATTTCCTTGTTTCTGTTTAACATGAATATAATAATGATGAATAAAAAATAAATTAAAAAAAAAATTGTGCTCAATAAATATTTCAGTTGATTAAAAACCTGAAATGGAAAACTTCTTATTACTACAGCAATTTTTCAAATCATTAAAAACTACGAACAAATTTATCACGCGTTTCAGTAGTTCCTCTAAAAATCGGCGTCGACCGTGCTCACTCCTCTCTTCACATCTTAGAAATTATCACAAAACAACATAAAAAAACAAAAAATTCAATAAAACAATAATCCTAATTAGCAGTTGGGGTGAGTCCCATAATGCGTATGCGCTTAGTTAGGAAATATACAGCCGCGGTAGAAGCGCCATAAACTGGACGCGTTTGTTGATTGATTCTTTGAGCATTTTGATGGAGACAGGTCAGCATTCTTCAACATGTTGAGGAATACAATGTTTCAGGTTTCTCTTGAATGTATGTA
>JAQGAE010002726.1:0-16803 GCA_034696685.1 Julus scandinavius | reverse complement strand
CGAGCGAAAATTTTGATTTTAGGGATATATTAGGTGAGAATAATGATAGTTTAAGTGAATTTGAAAATGATACAGACTAGGATGTGGATTACCACAAAGAATAAGAGGAATAGTCTCAGTTAAGCTTACTAAGCTACGAATAAAATAATTTGTGGCTTATCATGTTCTCGCAGTTTCAGTTTACCAAAAATCCTACAGGAAAAAATTATCATTAAAAATTATATAAGATTTTTAACATCAGCTGCAACTGTGCAAATCTCTACTAATACTGATAAGCTTCTATCCCGTTTCTATTTTGAGCAAGATCCATTCGAAAATATTGTCTTAGTCATTTTATTATTAAATGTGGCTTATCATAGTTTTGCCAGAAAAGTTTATGATCATGTCGTGATCATAATATAGTGTACAAATTTAAAAAAAAATGATTATTAAACATTAAAATTGAAACATAATTTTGCAGTAATTGTGCATTTACTTTATTTTTTTTTTACAATTTAGTTCTATCTATAAAAAAAACATCTGACAAATTATTTTTAGGCAAAATAATGATAAGTCACAAAAATCTTGGTATTGTAATACAAAAAAAAATTGTAATAAATATTCCTCAGAATTTAATTGACTTCTGAATGTTGGAAGGGGTGCCTATAAGATGTTTAAAGATTATGATAACATAAACAATTGTTAATTGGATCCAACATTAGAATTATGGAATTTTTAAAACTTAAAAATCGCTCTCCTGAACAATTTGAAATGTGTGGCTTATCACATTGTTGCAATAAGCCCTTCAATTTTAAGATGTACCTTTTTAAGTGTAGCATCGTAGCCTTTAACTCTGCCAATCCACATGTCCGGTTAGTTAAATGACGTTTTAACACAAATTAGGAGTCGAAAAGTATGATTTTGTGAAATGTCCTGTAAAAATAAATGACAAAAAAGTTAGAATTGTTGTTTGGTGTAGAATTTTGGTCACGCCGCTTTAGGAATTAATGAGGTGTCAAATGGGAAGCCGAGGCTGCAAAATAGTTGTATTTATAAAAAGTAGGAGCGTATATATATATTTGTGTCTCCTATTAGCGAGAAAAGGACTGGTTATGTTTTTTTCCTAGGGGATAAAAAAGTGTAAAAAGTCTAGATTTAAATTTAACTTAGTGCAGGACACAGAAAAACATTCTTCGTTTCGCTACACTCGATTTGAAGATGACGTTAAGGGGATGTTGTGTAAATAACGTTGCTACGAACAATTAATTAAAATAAAACTCGTCTCAAAGTGTTAAATCATCTCCAAATGCTCACTTAAATCATCGCCTTTTCAACGTCAAAAAACTGGCAATATTATGCTTAAAATAGGACGACGACTCTCCAAACTCAAATCTTCATACTTTGGGACACAAAAAGTCTACAATTATAATTATAACAATAAAAATCTACTCTTGTGCAGGGGCATATCCATATCTGTAACAAAGTTACCTCATCATGTGGGCTAAGTTTGGGCCAGGGCATGTCCTCGTATGTTTATTTTTTTCATGACGTTTAATGTCCTTATATGGAGTTAATATACATGCAACTGAATATTGTGATAATATAAAGTTGGCAGTTGCCTTTATATTATTCCTAATGAAAATTCAAACAAGCCATTAGATAATGTTGAAAACACTCATTTTCTTAGGCAAAACAAGGACAAAATAAGGGCAGATTCAGAAAAAAATCAGATCAGATTTGTAGAAACTGTAGTTTGGGTCAGCCCAAATTATACTCATACAGTAGAACCTGTCTAAATGTATACGTATCGGACCGGTGTAAAATATGCCTTTAGACAGGTTCATTCATATACACACGTCCCAATTCGGGACCGGAACATTTTATGCCTTTAGAGGTTATTCATTTACACAGGTTCTACTGTATCTGGTTTATTTTACGTAAATATGTTTGATATTCACGCGAATAATAGTCGTGGCATTTTGCAATCACAGTATTTACCTGTTTTAACAAAAACACTTTTACTTTTTCCTCCAGAGATTGTTGAATTAGCAAAAACACAAATGAAGGCATCGCATTAAAAATGACAATATTGTTGAAAATCCAGTTGCCAGTGATTTCAAAAGTGTCACCACACTATGACTGAAGAGGGTGAATCTACAAATAGATGAAAAAGCAACATTGAAACACTTTTACAATAAACAAACTGTACAAAAACAATGCTTGGCCCGAAGTTACCACTCCTGTCTGTGTAGTATCCAAATTTTTCTGTACTGAATGATGAATTTGTGAATGCATATTCCACTTATCTGGTGTAGAATGAATAATCGGAATGCATCTTTGTTGATTCACGACTGTTTTCATGGCTGAAAATTCGTTTCATCGCGTTAGAAATATTGAAGAAAAACCATCTTAAATTTCCTTAAGGACTATAAGGGAAATTAAAAAAACAAGATGGCGTCTTTAGAAAAAGAACGAGCGTTCCATTTTTGTGCCTCACGCGCGTTCTATTTCTGACGTCATATGTTCGATTTGTTTAAGGAATAGAAGGAGAAAATTGCGACTTTTACTAGCAAGTATCAATCAATAAGGATTTTTTCCATTTCCATTTTCTTCTAACTTTTCAAGTTTCGCGAACTTTTCTACTTCAATAATGATGGAAATTTAAGCGAATTTTGCTATCAGAGGTTAGTTTTTACTATGTTAAACACAGGTGTAGTTAATTTAATGACCGAAACGTTAGATTGGATAATCGCGTGTTTTTGATAAAATTCAATGCGAAAAATCAATGGGAAAACCAACAAGTTTTAGTATACTAACTGTACAGGGTGTCCGAAATATATCTGTACTTTTTATCGTCGCATTATTTCTATCTCATCTCATTTCATTGAAATGGAGTTGATTCATTTTGTGATACCCCTGTATACCGCACGTGCCACGCATTACGTCATTTGTTCCGTTTCTGTTTCGCCGCGTTCCAAGTTTGCGAATGTCACGTGCCACGCATTGCGTCACCTTCACAAATTACGGCATCTGTTCCATTTCTTTCGTCATTCGTTCCAATTCTGACGTCATCCGTTCCATTTTGGCACAAATTGGAATAAAGAAGAAAAAATGGCGATTTTGTTGTTTTTCCGCTGTTCTTTTACAAGATGATGCAGAAGGAATGCTGGCGTTGTTCCTCTATCAAAAATGCTGTATTTTTGTATAAAAAAGCAAGAAGAAGTATATACTATGTGAATTGTAAGTATGTAAGCGAATCGGCTGCTGCTTCGTCTAATGAGATTCTTTTACGATTTCGCATCCGGTCGCTCCCTGGCCTCATTCGGCACAAATTACGTTAATTTTCTCCAGGTGGCCCCTAATCGTATAAGGAAACACATATTCAATTTCAATCTTAAATATAGTTTCTCGAAGAAAGATACGAGTGCGTTTGCATTCATGCGCATCACATCTAGGAGCCATTTGCCATTGCTATAGCACTGAGAGTGACGTCACTTGTTTTTTACTTCATTTCTACAGCACATGTTTTTTTCTTCTGCTTACGTATTTAGATTTTTCTCCTCTTTTATATGTGCGAAAAAACAACCGAAATCTCGGATTTCTAACGCTACGATTCAACTTAAGGTACACACGGTGCTGCATTCCTAAAGGATAATAGGGATGCTGGATGATGCTCCTCATACCATTATTATCCCGATAGAATGTACATTTGATAATGCTAAGTAACTGTAGTTACCCAAAAATACGGCAGGTTTGCTCCGAATGAAAATGGGCACTAACTTCATAAACAATACTTTTATCATTTAAATCCAAAAATGCAGTCTAGCTTCAAAATATTGCGGTTTCACCTTAAAAATACCCTGCAACTTTAAAATGTTGCACCTCAATTCAAAAATACTGCAATTTAACCACACAAAAATCGTGTTTAATTTCAAAATTATACTCTTTGACATCAAAATACTACTATACATTAAGTTCAGAATACTATAGCTTAGCTACGAAGTAAATTTCGCACATAAAGTTTCAAAACTGTAGTTCAAACTCAAAACGCTAGTTTAACTCCAAAACTGGAGCTAAAAATGTAAATGGTGTTGCTTAAATATTGTAATTAAACTATTATTAATAATAATATTACACGGTGAAAATCCTGCAACTCAATTCTAAAATACTACAATTTAAAACAAAACTCTATAGTTTAACTCCAAAATATTACAGTTTGAAATCAACTTAACTTCAGAATAATGTAGTTTAACTCGAAAACTATAACTTAGCTGCACAATACTGCGTATTAATCCCAAAGAAAGTATAATCTAACTCGAAAATAGTAATGTTTAGCTCAAAAATGTGTAGTTTAACACCAAAATCTCTAATTTTATTTATTTGAGCTGCAATTTAATCAGTTTATTCTCCACGCAAGAAGAAGTTTTAAAGTATATAAAGTAAAGCCAGAGTGAAATTATTGTGACTTTAATGGATCTTTCCATCCTTAATTCCAGGTCCTTAAAAGGCAAAGACGTAGCCCTTTAAGAGTTTTCTAATCAATTTTAAAGTATTCCAGTCTTTGTGAACATGGCGTTGATTTTTAAAGATGAGAAAAACACGTCCCTCGTGATGTTGTCTCACTTTCTCCCTTTATACGTCGTACTTTTGCTTCTTCCTCCTCCTCCTCGTACAAAAATCTTGTCTGAATTTCGTAACTATTTATAGATTTTAACAATTTGGCCATCTGATGAATCCGATGATTCATCAAAGATGGTTAACGATCAATCATTCCTCGATCCCAAACAACGAAAGTTAGGAGAGAGAGATAAGAAGAAGCCTAAATTCCTCCCTCCATCATCATGTGACTGACGACGGCCATAGAGGGCGCTGCTTACTCTATATAAAAGGGACCGTTTTTTATTATTATACTTAACCATTAATGGTTACAATCTGAATTGGCGAGGTGCTATTTCTGGATGATGAAGACTTCCAGAAAATGACGAACGCGCGATTTAGCATCCGTTGACAGATGCACCGATCACAAACTGTGACGTCATCGCACAACACATTGCAGTATATTTATAGGGAGTTTAATTTCGGGCCTTTCGAAATATAACGTTTAAAAATGATACGACTCTGATGCTTTTATGCCCAATTCAAGATGGTGGAGTGATGCTGCGGACGCTGGATTTACATTCCCAATTTAAGATGGCTGGAAACTGCGTATAAAGTTAAAACATTTTAACTTTCCCTATATCCCATCTTTAATTGGGGTTTAGTTAAAGGTCCGTGTGGTTTTTTGACCAATTCAAGATGATGGAAAGCAGCAGTAGAGACTGGATTTGGTTTCCCAATTCAAGATGGCTTTGTGCTGTTATACTCAAGTGAAAATGGTTTATACAGGGGGTTTAAAGCACGGTGATTTGATTGATCATCCCAATTGAAAATGGCGGACTTTAAATGTCTTTCCCAATTCAAGATGGTCGAAGTATAGGGAAGTTGATTGGGGCTTAGCCTCTGATCCATGGTATATTTTGCCCAATTAAAGATGGCGGAATATATAAGGTTTTTAAGTCCAAGAACGAATGTTTCACCCAATTAAAGATGGCGGAATATAGGATGTTTAATGCTAAGAATGGGTGTTTACCCAATTGAAGATGGCGTCGAACTGAGGGTTCTATGAGGGGATACATGTTGATTAACTACAGAATTAAATTAATATCGGGTTGTTTTGCCCAATTAAATATGGCGGAATATTTGGAGTTCAAATACAAACATGAATGTTTGGCCCATTTAAAGATGGCGTCTATTTGGGAATTAAAAACCATGATTGATCATGGCAAAACATTACAGAATTGAATTAATATCGGATTGTTTTGCCCAATTGAAGATGGCGAAATATATGGGGTTTAAGTCCAAGAACGAAAGAATGTTTAACCCAATTAAAGATGTCGGAATAAAGGGTGTTTACCCAATTAAAGATGGCGTCAAACTGAGGCTTCTAAAAAGGGATACATGCCGATTGACTACAAAATTGAATTAATATCGGGTTGTTTTGCCCAATTAAAGATGGTGGAATCGAGTTCAAATGCAAAACCGAATGTTTAGCCCATTTAAAGATGGCGTCAAATTGGGATTTAAAAACCCTGATTGATCATGGCTGCACATTACAGAATTAAATTAATATCGGATTGTGTTGCCCAAATAAATATGGCGGAATATATGGATTTTGAATTCAAAAACGAATGTTTATCCCAATTGAAGATGGCAACATCAAAAGTTCCTCATGTGTTTTCAGGCGTGCGTTGTGTTGTCCAATGTGTCAGCAGAGGGCGCTGAACCTTTGCTACGTTAGCGTTAGACTAGCGTGTTAACTAGTAGTAAATATTGGAGGCGTTGAAACAACGCCTTTAGGCCTAATGAATGTTTTGATTTTAGTGTTAAATTTCGCTCCCTCTTTATATATATAAATGTTGTGGGTTTTTTTTGTGCTTTTCTGCAAACATTGTTTACGATGCCATTCGATGTTTGTTTTTCCTTCCCACAATTCATTTTATGTCCCTGTTTTACAAACTTTTTAAACACACTAACAAAAACTGTTTGTATTTTTTTGGTTTCCACTTTTTTTTTTAAACCCTTTTTATTTCAAGTGGGCTAAAAATCATACGAACGAGAAAATATACTCTCGCTCCCTAAATATATATATATAAATAACTCCAATGTGGACCTAGTATCAGGATGGACCTATTAACCGATGCTTAAGAGCTTCGTGCATATGGAAAGGTCTTCATGGCCATTTTGGAAGTGTTTTAGGTGGTGGCAGCCATATTGGAGATGGTTTTAATCTTGGAAGCCATATTGGAGACGATTTTATTCCTGGAGGCCATATTGGAAGTGTTTTAAGTGTTAGGAGCCATATTGGATAGGCTAGAAGGTTTTAAAGGCCATATTGGAGATGGTTTTATTCTTGGAAGCTATGTTAAAGACCATTTTATTCCTGGAGGCCATATTGGAAGTGTTTGAGGTGTTGGCGGTCATATAGATTAGGTTAGATAGTTTTGGAGGCCATATTGGAAAAGTTTTAGTACTTTGGAGGCCATATTGGAAGTGTTTAATATGCTTGGGGCCATATTGAATAGGTTAGAAAGTTTTTAAGGACATATTATGGACGATATTTCTCTCACAGGCCATGTTGGAAATGTTAAAAGCGTTTGGAGGCCATATTTCAAAAATTCAAATGTTTAAGAGTTGTGAAGGCAGTAGTGGTGGCCATGTTGGAGATAATTTTACTCTTGGTAGCCATGTTGGAAATGTTTATCTTGGTAATTTTGCTATTGGTGGTCATATTGGAAATGTTTAAAGGTTTTGAAGGCAATAGTGGTGGAAATGTTTATATTGGAGGTACTTTTACTCTTGGAGGCCATATTGGAAATGTTTAGGTGTTGATGGCCACATGAACAGATTTTAAGATGACGTATTTCTTTGTTCCAAAATACGCCCCTTAAAAGCAGACGGGACGTGTCTCACTCTGGATGTGTCCTAGACAACATTTTTCCACAAAATTGATCTCGATTAATCATGTTTCATGTCTTTAGGGCATGTTGTTTTTGTTAGGTCCTATAGAGGGCGTGTTTTTTGTGCGCTCGGGACCCCTTCAATCCTTGATACTTCATTCGTTATCGTTTTTGATTTGTGACACATTGTGTCTCCTTTTTTTTCCCCAGTTGGCCCCTGAGGCCCCCCGTCTATTATTAGAGACGAAACTTGTCAGTCTTAAATCATCTCGTTCTACCTTTAATTAATATCCAAAATTTCCAACTTGTCTTTTTTTCCCCCTAATATTTTAATTAATAAGTGGATTCATTTTCAAAATTAATTACGTATGAAAATGGCCCATTGTTCCATGATTCGAATGAGTGGACACGCGTTTGACCCTTGGCTCCTTTATAACGAGGACATGGCATAATAAAAAGGGGCATTCCGGATAATGGGACCACTTTGAGAAAGTTATGCAACTGGTCCCATTAACGGAAGTCATGCCAATTGCTACAGAATCCAAGTGGTCCTAGATGACGTCATTACCCACTGTGGTGACGTGATATTCTGTTCCATAATGACGTCATCCAGGGGGCGCCTCTGTTACCTGTATAAACACGCCAGGTGGCGTTTGTTTTTTTAAAATGGGTGGGTGTTAGGTGGCGCCCTCCCTCCCTCCTGCGGTGTGGGCCGTACGTGTGAACGACCTTCCCCCGGCCAAGAGGTCAGAGGTCGAACTCGTCCTTATGCTAATGTTATTTTTGGACTTAATATTTCGTTTCGCACGCGAACCTAGCGCGGGTTTTTGGCCCGTTAATGCGCGCCCTCGCCACAGGGGGCGCTGCCTGAGCGTAATAAACACAAATAATGGTTTTAAATCCATTTTTAAGCATGTTTTTGAGGGGGATGACACCAGAGGGCGCTGCGTGTCAAGGGCCCTTTGGCGAATACGCGAGGTTTATGCAAATTTCACTTGTCAAAATATACATTTTATGTTTTTCTATTTTGAGGCTCGTGTTTTTAAATATTTTATCTACAAAACATTTGAACATTTTTTTTTTGTATTTTGTTTCTCGTTATCTTTATTTAGTTTTTAGTCAAATATTTTGGCTTTAATTTCTTATGTTTAGAACCTCTTTTTCAGTATCCTAGATGAAACTTTTGTTATCTTTTATTTTGTATTTCTGTAAATATGTTCTTTATTATGCCCTTTAAACTTCTCATATTCCAGACAAAGTTTTCCGATATTTTGTCCAGTTGTTTTAGGCAAACATTTCCTGCATTCCTTTTTGTTTTCAATTAGTCTCAATTTTTCTACAATATTTTGTTTTTGAAATGTTACGAAGTTTTTGGTCTACTATGTTTGACAAACATTTTCGACATAGTCTCCACGACCTAAGCATTTCCATCATGGCCTACAACATTTCCAACATGGCCCCCAAGAGTTATATAATCAAATATGGCTCTGAAGATCTAAAATCATTTCCAACATGGCCACCAAGACCTGAAACATTTCCAACATGGCCTTTAAGACCTAAAAACACTTCCAATATGGCCTCCACTATCTAAAAACATTTCCAACATGTCCTCCAAGACCTAAAAGAATTCCAATATGGCACCTACGACTTTTAAACATTCAACATGGCTCCTAAGAGTTATATAACATCTCAAATATGGCTCCAAAGATATAAAACACCTCCAACATGACCTCAACTATCTAAAAACATTTCCTCAAATGCCTACAACATTTCCAATATGGCTTCCAGAAACTAAAGTATTTCCAACCTGGCCCCCAAGACCTACAACATTTCCAATATGCCACCTAATACTTTTAAACGTTCAACATGGCTCCCAAGAGTTGTATAACATCTCAAATATGGCTGCAAATTAAGATCCAAAACCATTTCCAACATGGCTTCCCCCAGACCTAAAACACCTCCAACATGGCCTCCCTCAGCTAAAAACATTTCCAACATGGCCTCCAAGAATACAAAGATTTTCAATAGTCCACCTAAAACTTCAAGCTTGTTCAGCATGGCCACATATGTAACATTCCAATATGGCTCCCGCTCCCAAGACCCAAAATTTTTCAATATGGCCCCCAAGACTAGGCTTTTTCTCTCTTTTTCCCCCACCCTCCCAAGATAAATATAACATCTCCAATGATTTCCAAGTTTCAATATGGCTCCAAAGTCTGAACACCATTTCCAAGATGGCTGCCTAGACCTCTAAACATTTCCAATATGACCCCTAAGACCTTTAAACGTTTGCAATATGGCCACCATTTCCAAGATGGCCTCCCAAAAACTTTTTCCCTCCCATACGAAGAAAGATTTTAAAAAAAGAGTTGAAAAATGTTAAGTAGAGCATTAAAAAGTCGAAATTTGTGTTTTCTATTTTTAAGATAAGTCTGTTCTTTTTGGTCCACCCCCTAAAAAAAGGCTCTTAAATCTAAAAATAAGGCTCTCCTCCGTGTGTTTTATCCCCCTTTATGGCGTTTTGATACCAAACTTTTGCCCCCTTCTTCTTCTACATATCGCGCTTAATGTACAAAACAGGACACGTGACTAAAACTCCTAGAAAACTAGGAAATTCCTGGAAGGAGAGGATGAAAAAGGAAGAAGGGAAAAAGGGGAAGAAGGAGGAGCCATAATAATACTAAAAAAAGAGGGGGGAAATCGATGATAATAAAGTGAAAAAGGCAGTAAAAGTCAAACTTCTTTTCGGCCATGTGGTTTCAATTGGGGTGAAAATGATGAATTGGACAACGGAAATAAAAATGGGTGAGGGGTGGGGGAGGGAGTGTACGAGGGGGGAATGGTTTTAACCCCCTCAAATATCAAAACGAGAGAGCATTTGCTCCACTTTCGGTGGAGGAACAACCAAAAACAAGACAGGGCCAAAATGACCAATATGCACTTACGAAAGTGTTGAAAAAAGGGAAGAATAGTACAAAAATGGTGATGGAAAACAAAAAACAAAGGAAATGTTTGTCTAATGGTCTAACTCTGAAATATATTACGAGTGGGTGTAATGTAGAGTTGAGCATTTGCTTCACTTTTGGAGAAACAATTCAGAAGAAAATGAGGACAAAATGGGAAATTTGGACAAACAAAAATGTGGAAAAAAGATAAGAAAAGTACAAAAATGGTGGTGGAAAACAAAAAACAAAGGAAATGTTTGTCTAATGGTTTAACTCTTAAAATATTACGAGTGGGTGTAATGTAGAGTTGAGCATTTGCTCAACTTTTGGAGAAACAACTCAGAAGAAGATGAGGACAAAATGACGAATTTTCACTTACAAAAATGTGGAAAAAAAGGTTTGAACAAAGTTTTTAAAACTGTGAAAATAAACTAAGAAAAGTCCAAAAATGATGGGAAACATGGGGCATACAGGACATATTTGTCTCTAAAAGTACAAATAGAAAGTTTGTCTAAGACATAAGAAATGAATGTCTGTAGATTTGAGCATTTGCTTCACTTTTGGTAAAATAACTCAGAAGAAGATAAGGACAAAATGGAAAATTTGCCCTAAACAAAAATGTGGAAAAATAGTTAAGAAAAGTTTTAAGAAAAGTAAAAAAAAAATGGTGAAAAACAAAGGACATAACAGGAAATGTTTGTCTAATTGTCTAACTCTTAAAATATAACATGTGGATGTATGTTGAGTTGAGCATTTGCTTCACTTTTGGAGAAACAACTCAGATAAACATGAGGTCAAAATGGGAAATTTGTACTTACGAAAGTGTTGAAAAAAGTTAAGAAAAGTGTAAAAATGGTGGTAAGCAAAGGGCATACTGGAAATGTTTGTCTTTAAAAGTATAATTGAAAAAAGTTTGTCAAAAACGTAAGAAATGATTGTCTGTGATTTGAGCATTTGCTTCACTTTTGGAAAAATTCAGAAGAAGATAAGGACAAAATTGGAAATTTCCACTAAACAAAAATGTGGAGAAAAGTTTGTGGAAAATGTACCAAAATGGTGAAAAACAATGAACATACAGGAAATGTTTGTCTAATAGTCTAATTCTAAATTTGAGCTCCAAAATTGTATATTTAAGCATTTGCTTCACGTTTAGAGAAACAAATCTGAACAAGATGAGGACAAAACGGGAAATTTCCACTAAACAAAAATGTGAAAAAAAGTTTGAAGAAAAGTTTGTGGACAACAACGGGCATGAATGAAATGTTTGTCTAATAATCAAACCCTTAAAATATAATAAAAGTTTGTGGGTAATACGAAATGTTTGTTGTTGGGCTTATATAATGGCAGATGTTATTGAATTGACCAATGGGCCGGCCCTTGGGCAAAAATTCCTTTTGTTTTAAAACCCCCAGAATGAGTTATTTAAGCGAAGGTCCTTTTCTCCGAATTCCTATTTTTCATTAATTATATTTCCTTGTATTTTTTTAAATATATATTTTTTTTTTCTCGGAAACCTTGTTTTTTTGGGGCCTCTATAATTACAGCTTGACCATTCGTTATAAACGAAAGCAAGGGTCAGTTAAACGTTTTCACCTTCTC
The DNA here is from genome assembly GCA_034696685.1 of Julus scandinavius. NCBI lineage: Eukaryota > Metazoa > Arthropoda > Diplopoda > Julida > Julidae > Julus > Julus scandinavius. The sequence continues at coordinate 4,784 of JAQGAE010002726.1, read as the reverse complement.
ATTTCGGCCCTTTCGTTTAGCCACTTAATTATAACCTTTTGTTCCACTCACCTTAGGCAGCCATCTTGCAGTTAGGCTTACTTGGAATATACTCAATTTGGAGCATTTGCTCGAGACAACTCTCGAGCGTTTGCTCATCTCGGTGAGCATGTAATAAATGTTCAAATTTGAATGCGCCATGCTGTGCGCGCCACCTGGTGGTCATTTCCATCAACAAGGCCTATCAATTAACATTGGTCATATATGCCCCAATACAGGGTGTGACCAAATGTAGACAAAGAGTAATGAGGTTAAATTCCCTAAGGCCAAAGGTCTTTTGAATTGCCCCCAGCGGTCAAGGGCCTCCTACTCTTTGAGATTCGGACAGGTAACAATTAGGCCCTTGATTAATGGTCCTAACTCCCCAACCTTCATCCCCTCGTTAATGTTGCCCCTATCTCACATTTGGCCCCATTTAACAATAAGGGTCCCTACCCACAATGCATCGCGAAAAGCCTCAGCTTATAAGCCTTGTCACGATCGCTTATTATAAGCCAAGTGTCACTTAAGGATCAATTGACGGATTAAGTGGCTCTTAAACATCCTAAAAATAAATTTTTGTAGCAAATGCTTCAATTCCAGAGCAAATGCTCACGATTTATTTATAGTTAATAGTTGTTTATTTAATAAATGCTTACAATATTAAGCAAATGTTTCAAATACTAGCAAAAATGCTCAAAATGTTTATTTACTGATGCTTTTTTTGAGTATTTACTCCCATTGCTGAGCAAATGCACAAATTTCTAAAAGTGCTCAAGAGTGCTCATTAGACACTACACAAATGCACCATTTCCAAATTGAGCACATGCTTCAAATGCTAAAAACAAATGCTCAAAATGTTTATTTACTAATGCCGTTTTTTTAGTATTTACTCCCAATTCTGAGCAAATGCTCAAATATCTAAAAGTTTTCAAGAGTGCTCATTAGACAATACAGAAATGCACCATTTCCAAATTGAGCACATGCTTCAAATACTAGCAAAAATGCTCAAAATGTTTATTTACTAATGCCTTTTTTGGAGTATTTACTCCCAATGCTGAGCAAATGCTCAAATATCTAAAAGTGCTCATTAGATACTACACAAATGCACCATTTCCAAATTGAGCAAATGCTCTTAATTCACAACACTTATACATTAATAGCTTTTGTGAGCGGTTTACATAAGTAAATGCTCCTGATGTTGAGCAAATGCTCCAGAATTTTGAGCATGGTTTAGTACAAGGGGATATCCCTTAAAAACCTATTTTTATTCGTTATTAAAAGGGTTAAAAATCCACTATATGTGGTTTAAAAAGCGAAGCATATGCTTTTTATTTTTCCGATTATGGGCCCTTTGGTGTTCCATTTAGGGCCCTTGTTTGTTTAGTGAAGTGGCTAAGGGCGGCCATTAAGCTACTGAATGACAGCCCTTAAAAACGAAAGCTAGTTTTTGCTCAATTTGCCCCAAGGCTTAAAAAAACACGCACAATCGAGCATTTACTACCTTTTGCTCACCTTTTGTTCGGAATCCCCCACACGCAGCGCCCTCTGCCATTCATTCCTAAACCCCTTGAAAGGGCCTCCAGCAACGTGTTTATACTTCTTCCTAAATGGGCTCTTTGCATCTATTTCAACTCTATTTGAAATGCAAGTGCCATATATTTGTATTTCTGGGACACCTTTCGAATAATTTTGCTGCGCGTGACGCGTGCCAACTTCCGCCGCACGTGCCCATTTTTGCACGCGCATGGGGTACGTTGACGTCACTACCGTTCTTTCACGTGCAACTTCCAATTGGAACACGGTTTTTGGAATATGGTTTGTGTTCCATTTAGGGCTAAATCAATTTCGGATTTTCTTTAAGTTATGTCGTTGTCGTCGTCGTCGTCGTTGTTGTTGTTGTTGTTGTTGTTTTTGTTTTTGTTTTCTCTTATTGTTGTTGTCTTTTCTAAAACAGTATTTTTGTTAATTTGCAGCAGAATTTGGCCCAACAAAGAACAAGAGATGAATTCCTGGGACCGGAAACAAAATTGGTGAGTTGGAAAACGACCATTTTTTTCTAATTTGTCAGAAAATTGAGCGATAAATTGTATATTTTATATAATTTCTAATTATATTGTGGAACGCAATATAAAGAAATGTATTTTTAAGATATATATCATATTTGTTCAGTTATATATTTTTGAGAATGGAATTTTAAGTACTCCTATTTGTTGAACAAATAGCTCGCGAATGCAAACATGTTTTTTGTTTGTTTTAATTGTTCTTCATATTTCTTATTTATTTTAAAATATATTTTTATATTTTTTAAACAAATAAAATGGTTTGAAGTTGAAGCAGGTGGCAGGTCGATCGCACAAAAAAAAATATAAGTACGCCTTTTTTAACATTTAAAAAAAGGGTTTTCCCCTCTCTTAAAAACCTTCAACTTGAAATTCCTTCCAAGGTCCTTCACTTTTAAACAACATCCGCCATTTGCAATTTTTCATAAGGGCCGAAATGGTCCCAAAATGGCCCCTCTCATAATTATTAAAATGGATTCTGGAATTTTTTATTTGTATATAATTCAAGTATTTATATTTAATTTGCCCATTTTTGATATTTTGTTGCGTTTTGTTTGTGGATTGACCTTTGACCCTGACCCAGTCAATGGCTACGAAATATAAATACATAAAAAAGGAATATAGTATATTTATATATTTTGTTGTTTTGTGGGCGTGGTTTTTGGCGTAATTTATATATTTGAAAATGACATAAAATTATTATATATTTTTTATTGCTCAGGGTTTTGTTAATATTGAAGGGTGTGGCTCCGCGGGGGGTCAACCACGTGACCTTTGACCCTTCAAAAAATACATAAAAATACGAACCGCCTATCCAGGGGGAAATTCTTGCTTAAACTTACCTTTATTCAAAATACACGAATTTCTGTGTATATTTCGTGTATTTTTTATATATTTCCGAAATACAATATAATAAATAAAATATGTTGATTTGTATTTCGTTATATTTTTTATTTAAATATAATATGAAAAATAGGCAAATTGCGTAATACGATCCATGCCCTTTAATAAAAGGGCCAATTCATGGTTGAGTTGGCTCCCCCTGGCGTCGTCTCCGGTTACCTTATGTATGTCACAACCCGAGGTCAAAGGTCACTCGGGGTGCCATCTTTGTTTTCCTACCTTTTCAAACTTCCCCCTTATTCATATCGGGAACAAAAGGACCAAATTCCGGTTCTGAACCCTTTTTGGAAATGGACCTGATGCATTATTTATGACTTAACCCTTTCATTTGGGACCGTGGGACCGAACGAGACAACAAAAGGACCCTATTTACATAACTAACGAAAAAAATACAGACGCCATCTTGGAAATACCTAAACTAACTATATATATATATATATATATATATATATATATATATATTTGTGACCTATAATGCATAAAAATTGATATATTTCTTATATTTTGACTATATATTGCGATTAATTACGCTTTGTTAAAATTTGCCGTTTAAATATAGAACAATCTTGGCGCCATCTTGGAAATATTAAAAAGAGAATGTATATATTCTCTTTTTATGTGTGTGTGTGTATGTATGTATGTATGTATGTAGTCTTAATGCATCCAAATCGGTGTATTTCGTATATTTCGACTATATTGCGAATAATAATGGCATATAAAAACCTGCTATTTAAATATAGAACACATTGGCGCCATCTTGGAATTATCAAAACGAAAATGTATGTACTGTAAAGCGTGAACATCGATGTATTTCGTAAATTTTGACTATATTTTGCACTATATAAGAAGCTATTTAAATATAGAACAAATATACGCCATCTTGGAAATACCAAAAACAAATATATATATATATATATATATATATATATATTCCCTCGTATATTTCGCTGAATATTGAACACGTTGACGCCATCTTGGAAATACCAAAAACCAGAATCTACGTGTATAATGCGTGAACGTCGATGTATTTCGTTTATTTCGACTATATATTGCGAATTTTTTAAAAAAAACGCCATTTTGGAAATGTTTTAGAAACATGTTTGCAGAAAAACAAATTCTCTTAACAAACTTTTTACAAATGAATATGAAATGTGCAAACATTCGTTAAATGTTTTTGTTTTGTTTGTGAAACAAAAGAATGCGTGCGCGTGCTTTTTTTTGCGATAAGTAATCGCAATTAAAGCGTTGAAAATCACGAACTCATTGCGTTCATTAAAAACCAAAAGAAAAAAAGGCATCTCATGAATATTAATGAGGAAAAACACAATAGGGGTTCCAAAAGAGAGGCAAAACAATACATTAAGCAATACATTTCGACATGTACAATTAGATATTACCCCTATGTAGAGGGTGGGATAAGGGCCGAAAAGGAGGGGCCTTCCTGCAGGTGGGTCCAAAAACATGTTTTAGTGGAATTTTTCACGGAATTAATCACTCTATTAACTTGAGATTTCGTATTTCATATTAATACTGTTATTTCATGAAATTTTCTACTCTTTTTTTATACTGTTGAAATTGAGTACTGTTTTCATGCTGCATTTCATGAAATTTACAAATGTTCCTATTGAAATTTCTCACTGTATTTACAATTGAAGTTTAGAACTTTTTATTGAAATTTCGAACTCTTCTTATTGAAGTTTCGAACTCTTCTTATTGAAGTTTAGAACTCTTCTTATTGAAGTTTAGAACTCTTCTTATTGAAGTTTCGAACTCTTCTTATTGAAGTTTCGAACTCTTCTT
>JAQGAE010002725.1:0-16819 GCA_034696685.1 Julus scandinavius | reverse complement strand
CTGCAGTGAAGCTTATGTGTACTGCAGTGAAGCTTATGTGTACTGCAGTGAAGCTTATGTGTACTGCAGTGAAGCTTTTGTGTACTGCAGTGAAGCTTATGTGTACTGCAGTGAAGCTTATCTGTACTGCAGTGAAGCTTTTGTGTACTGCAGTGAAGCTTATGTGTACTGCAGTGAAGTTTTGTGTACTGCAGTAAAGTAAAAATATATATATGAATATCAAAATAAAACCAAAATTGAAATGCAATAAAAAAATCTATTCATTTCAGTTTAATATGGGCACTGGCAATTCCAAGATGACCGTACAAGTAGCCTACGAAGAGCTGAAGGAGGTGACAACTTCACCGGATTACGATGATGACGATGACCCTATGGTCAATGAACCCAAAGTTAAAATACGCCATTGTCCATTGGTCCTCCTGGATATTGATCCAGAGGCATCAGCAAACATATATTGTGAAAGAATAATTGAAACGCTAGAGAAATTTCAAGTGAAAAACAGGCTTTTGACAGTAAACGTTGGTCAGTGCAGGTTCATGGATAAGTTGGTCAGTGAACTACAAACCATGCTGAGAGATATTGGAATTTATGCAATCAACATTTATGCCACTGTGGATTCTATCAAAGATACACTGACCAAGAATCAGCAGGAATACAGGTTTGTTCTGACAGCATCACATACATTGCTACAACATCCCTAAGTTTTCAACTGATGTGCCACAGGGCATGTAGTCACCAAAAGTATGTTACCTATAGTTTGGTGGGGGAGAGGGGGGGTAATAAAAGTTGCTCTCATAAATATCCTCTAAAAGCTGGGCCTCATAGAGTCCTAATAGCACTTCATTGTTTTTGTCAGTGAACATGCAGAGGACATCCGGAACATCGCTGAGGAAATACTTAACTTCTCTAAAGACTCCCAGAGCTCAATGGTATTTAAAAAAATCAAGACAGAAGTGGACCATAAGGGACATTCCAGTAAAATGGCTGAAAATGTTAATCAAGAATATCATTACCAAGAATGCCCTTCCTGCAATATTGCATCCAACAAAAAAGATCAAGAGGCTCATGAAAATATGATGGCATCCAAAGAGGGACTGGAGGGCCATCACAACAAGTTGGCAATAAAAATAGAGCAGGGTCATTTCAAGGACATCTTGCTTAGGACTTTGCGTTGGGACCTTATGCCAATTTTGCCCGGAATCCGGTCACTTGAGGGATACTTGTCAGAAGGCCGTACACTAGGTGCAGTTCATAATTTCAAAATTGGTTGTGACTGGAAACGTCTGAGTCAAGTGCTCAAGGAAGTCATATCTAACCTTGAGAATGGACGTCAGTGTTTTATTGATGAGGACCACAAGAAAATATTGAGGATGTTGTTGAAGAAACTGTACGAATTTCCAGAATCTTACGAAAGGGCCATCCATTTTCTAAGGACATGTGACCTGTCTTCGCCTTTAACTCAACATATTTTCAACACTGCTAAACACATACCTAGAACATTTACAGAAGAACATGCAAACAACACATTGCTGCTGAAAATATGGACAGTGTTTCTAAATGATGAAACATAACCATGGAAAATAGCTTGAAAACATGCTCAATGTTGGCTGCAATAAATAACCTGCATTCATATTGATTAATTGCTTAATAATGTCATATAATGTTTAATCAAACGACATACATTAACAATAGTCTGCTAGAACTTAATAAAACAGATGTCCGCCATCTTTAAAAGTTCAAAAATGACAGATGTTGCGATATTAAAAATAATTTTGAAACGGTTCTTCGTATAGAGCAATTATCCACTAACAATTGAAGTCAGTAACATAATATTTAAATCGATTAGTTTTCATAATTGTGAAACAAATATCACAGTTGCTCACAGCAACTATTTACCAGTGTTGCTACAACAAAAATGTAATATTGCTTACTTTAAAGACACTTAATTTCGCTTGTTCGTTTTTGTCGTGGTAACTGTTTATTTGGACGCTTGGTTAAAGACAGTGAAAAACACAAATTCTTGAAGTAGAAAAAGAAATTCATTTGCTCAAAAAATGGCAATCCGAAAAAATTTATTCGGAGAGAGTCCGAGTAATTGCAATTTCATACCAGAATTGCGTTACTTCCTTTTGTCCATCCAATTTCTTGGTTATAGGATTGATTATGCAGATAGAAGTTGGATACTTTCGATATTGCAAATATTGAGTAGGATAATCATAAGCATCATTCTGATAATGCAAGTAATAGTACGAGCTTTTTGCACAGGAATGGTATTGATAGGCCCGTACAGAAACGACGTTGAATTAGGCAGTTTTGATGAAAAACTAGGTTGGCTAGGATTACTAGTAATAAGCCTGATTACATCCTTCAATTATGTAACATTGTGTACAAAACAGAGGCAATTCGGGCAGCTTTTTGCCGTATTAAGTAAGGAAGTTCGCTTGATGTCAACAGAAAAAATCGCCTCCAAAACAAGGCTCCTTATTAAAGGACTCTCGTTAATGATTTTTGTATCACCGCTGATTCCATATATTACCCAAGAAATTCCGACTTTCAAACTAGTATCTGGAGATCGATTAGACATGAAAAAAGTCATCCACCAAATAGCAAAAGACATGACGGACAATGAAGCAGTCTATCACATATTTCATTTTGCAAACAAATTCGGTACAATTTTGATTTTTGCTCTATATTCGAATTACATTTTTCTTTTCAACATCTTTTGCTATGTTTGTCAATTGCTTTTCGTCAAATTAATCAATGATGAGCCCAACATGTTTCTTGCCATGTCCACCGAGACCACTATTAACATTGACCTTAAAACTCACCTGCAAAGACACAGATCCTTGTGTGAACTTGTCAACATATTGAACGATGTTTTCAGTCGATGCATATTGGCAACATTATCAATAAAAATGGTATACATAATTGCAGTAGCCATATTTGCATTAGATAAATCTGTACAATCCGATTCAGTGACCTGGTGGTGCTTCGTTTACATTTGGATGGCCGGGGTTATTACAACCGTTGCTACAATTGCTTTCTCATCCAATTTAAATGTACAGGTAAGTCAATTTTAAAAGTGCAAGCTCGCAAAATTTCTTAATTTTTAGCAATGTTTTTTAAGCGATCACAGAATACAGGGATACGAGATTCCAAGTGATTGGAAAGAGCCAAGTATTTACCCAATCTTCAAATCTGGTTCTGAATTGGATTTCAGCAAATTATCGTCCTGTATCATTAACATCTGTGTTTGTAAAATACTGGAACACTTAATTCACTAATGTCACTTAATTCACCAAAAGCTTAGGGAGCTCTGGATTAGTTATAGTGGAGTCCGAGGTACCACAAGTGTGAGACAGGGAGACGAAATTGCACACGCGAAATATATAAATCAAAATCAGGAGCACTAATCACTTGGTTTAATCCCGAAATCCGATAACCGCTTGATCATTATCCTGATATACCATAAGAACATCTGACCCCCAGTCAGGTCACTTGCTTCTTTTTATTCCGTCAAAAAGAGCAAGTGGCGCCCTCCCACATTCCTGTGCCGAAATTCCTATTTCGGCAAAAGGAATGCAGGTGACCTCAGGATCGGGGGTCATTCCTGACTATACGGAGAAACTTTGGCCAAAGGTCGCCAAGCGTCCAGCGAGGCGAGTGGACCAAGTGTCGTTCTCCTTTTCCCGCCGAGTAACCTGGCGGGGGCAAGGTCAAAGGTCGGAATGTGTGGCTCGGACTCTAGCTACCTCACAACCAGGGAAGTGTGTGGGGTCCCCTTCTCTTCTTGCATTTTATAAACTATCTTCCAAAGGTTCTCTGTTGTGCTACAACTTATACTTACGTTTCTACTAACCCTATGCAATATTTTGTATTATTGTTAACATACATATATGTATCAAAATGAATTGAATTATAAAGTGAACTAAAGTACAACCACGATGATATCCATCATTGAAGCTGGATGAAATACAGTAATTGTTATGTTCCATTATGTAATGTAATTTTACATTCCAGATGATAAAGTCGCTGGTAAACCTTCGCATTGTTTCCCAGCATTTGAATGAACGTCACTGCAAAGTAAGTTAATTAATCAACCTGTGCATGGTTTCAAAAAATAACAGCTCATCAAAATATAAATATAATATTTATATAATCCGTAGGTTCACGAGCAGTATCATTTGTACATCAAACAAGTTCTGGAGAAAGGCACTGGCATTTCCCTCGGAAACATGTTCATAATAGAAAGGGATTTTCTTTTCTCAGTAAGTATTTTAGTGTAAATTAATGAAACTGATAAACAACACAAAAAAGGTCATAAAATTTTTTATACTGCAGGTTGGTGGGACGATTATCACTTATTTTATTGCTATCTACAAAATAAAATTTCAGATGGGAATCACAGGAACAACCTAAAGGAGAAACATTCACTACGATGCACTACATTGGATTTCACAATGACGGTCTATACATCCTGCATATTACCATTCAAATTATGTTTAAAAATAATTTGATATTTGATTAATTAACTAATATTTATTCCAGTTCAACACCTTCAATTACAAGTCGGAACGCGTTACAAGATTTCACTACTCAGTTTTTATTTGAATTTACATTTATTTGTTTATCTGGGAATGCACTACAACATTATATTTAAACATTGTTTTAAATATTGTTCTAAAATATATAAGTATATTATACGTGTATGTCTTATAGGTAAACGTACTTAACATTTGAGGTCTCAATAAATTAAAGATATCTGTTAAATTATTTGTAAGTTATTTGTATATATTAACATACATGTTGGTTTAGTATAACGATAGCATTAGAAGAGGTAAGAGCACTCAAAAAGAAAACAATGGCAGCGGAACTTCCACTCATAAGTACAAAAACTTCAATTAATTCTCCTCCCAATCACCTACAAAACTACCTTAACATCAGATTCCCATTCTTTCTTAAAAATGTGTCTTATGGATATGCATATAACCCCTTAAATCACCTGCCAACTCTGCAATCCCTGGTGAAAAAAACAATAGAGATTTCTATTGTTATTTGGAACGTTGTTTTCTATTGGTATCAATAGAAAATTTCTATTGGTTTTATTGGTTTCAATTGTTTTCTATGGTTTTCTATTGTTATCTATTGTTCAGACAATACAGCTAAACCATAGAAGTCAATAGAAGTCAATACAGGAACCATAGAAAAAAATTAAAACCAATTAAGTGTCCAAATAACAATAGAAACCAATAGAAATCTCTATTGGTTTCTATTGTTTTTTTCACCAGGGAAGCCGTAGGAACGTTATTATACTCACTAACTATTATCTTGCCAATCTGTTCACCAGTTCCATGGTAGTTGTTCAAGTATTTCACACTTACACATGTACATTGGTTTGAAAGTACTCAATAAAACAGATGTCTGCCATCTTTAATTGTTCAGAGATTAACTCATCGCGTAACGCTATTAAAAATGATTTGGAAAAGTTTTTTTGAACTATAACTTTCATCTACAATTAATATTTCAGGTTGGTATAGAGCAATTTTCATGCTGAATGAAAGTCGCCACATTTAATTGTCCAGAAATAAATTCATCATGTTACCATATTAAAAATGTTATGAAAAGTTACTTCCAACTACTAAAACCTTCATCTACTATTGATATTTAAGTTTAGCATTGAGAAATTGCCATGCTGCAAGATTATAACCGCAACAATTGAAGTTCCTATCTCAATATCTAAATCGATTTGTTTTCATAATTGTGAAACAGATACCACAGTTGCTCACAGCAACTATTTACCAGTTTTACGACAACAAAATAGTAATATTTCTTACTTGAAAGACGCTTAATTTCACTTGTTAGTTTTTGTCGTGGTAACTGTTTATTTGGACGCTTGGTTAAAGACAGTGAAAAACACAAATTCTTACAGAAGGAAAAAGAAATTCATTTGCTTAAAAAATGGCAATCCGAAACAATTTATTCGGAGAGAGCCCGAGTAATTGCAAATTTATACCTGAATTGCGCTACTTTCTTTGGTCTAGCCAATTTCTTGGTTATCGGATTAATTATGCGGAGAGAAGTTGGATACTTTCGATATTGCAAATATTGAGTAGGATAATCATTAGCATCATTCTGGGAATGCAAGTAATAGTACGGACTTTTTGCACAGGAATGGTATTGATAGGCCCGTACAGAAACGACGTTGAATTAGGCAATTTTGATGAAAAACTAGGTTGGTTGGGATTAGCTTTTTATAACTTGATTATGCTCTTCAATTATTACACAATGTGTACAAAACAGAGGCAATTTGGGCAACTTTTTGCCGTATTAAGTAGAGAATTTCGCTTGATGTCTTCAGCAAAAAATACAGCCAAAACAAGGCTCCTTATTCAAGTACTTTCCATAATTACTTTAGCATCACCAGTGCTACCTTATTTGACCCTAGAAATTCCGTCGATCAAAATGGCATGCGGAGATCGATTTGACATGGGAAAAGTCGTCCAAAATATAACAAAAGATATGGCGGCCAATGAAGCAGTCTATCACATTTTCTATTTTGCAAACAAATTCGGTATAATTTTGATTTTTGCGATATATTTTCATTACATTTTTCTTTTCAATAGCCTTTGCTATGTTTGCCGATTACTTTTCAACAACTTAATCATTGATGAGGTCAACAAATTTCCAAACATGTCAACCGAGACAACTATTGTCATTGACCTTAAAACCCACCTGCAAAGACACAGATTCTTGTGTGAACTTGTCCACATTTTGAACGATGTTTTCGGTCGATCCTTATTGCTTTTAATCTCAGCTAAAATACTGTACATAATCACACTATCAGTTATCGCATTAGATAAAACAGCACAATCCAACTCAGTGACCTGGTGGTGTTTTGTTTATGCTTGGTCAATCGGGGTTATTTATACTGTCGCGACAATTGCTTCAGCTGCCAATGTAAATGTGCAGGTAAGTGAAGATTAATTTGCATCATTGATTAAGCATCAGGACGTTAATGGTTTTGTTAAATTTCATGGTGAATTTTACATTCCAGATGATGAAGTCGCTGGTAAATCTTCGGATCATTTCCAAGCAATTGACAGAACGTCACCGCAATGTAAGTTAATTAATCAAAATGACCATGGTTTCGAAAAACACAAGCCCATAAAAATCTAAATATAATAGTATTTATATAATCCGAAGATTCACGAACAGTATCATTTGTACATCAAACAAGTTCTGGAGAAAGGCATTGGCATTTCACTCGGAAACATGTTCATCATTGAAAGGAATTTCCTATTCTCAGTAAGTATTTTATTGTAAATTAATGAAACTGATAAACTAAACAAAAAAAGGTCATCACATTTTTTATACTGCAGATTGGTGGGACGATTATCACTTATTTTATTGCTATCTACAAAATAAAATTTCCAACAGGAATCACCGGAACAACCTAAAGGACAAACATTGATGTACTAAGTTTGGATTTCACAATGACGTTCTACCTCCTGCACATTTCCCCGAAAATTATGTTTAATATTAATTTGATCTTCGATTAATTAACTAGACTTTATTCCAATTATGCACCTTCAATTACCAGTCTGAAACGCATTACAAGATTTCACTACAAAGTTTTTAATGGAATTTACATTTATTTGTTCTCAAACGAATAATACCTAAACAATAACACTCACTATGACCTTTAATTTAAACATTGTTTTAAATATTCTTACAAATTATATAGATATTACATATAATATGAAATCTTATGTATTCGGCTCTGTAAATTTATTCCAACTGTTGCATTGCATGTACTATGTAATAAAATTATGGTTCACAATCTTGGTTTAAAGCATATCCGTACATTTTATTGGAAATAAAGTTATGGACTCAGTGTTCCCCATTTTCTATAAAAATTGCACATTATTTTCAAAAATATTGACCATTGGCATCGACGAATTTTTGATAGTGTCCCTATTTCAATGTCCGCACGTGTTAGCCTTTGACCTCCCACCTATTTTGAGATCAAGTGTGAAAGCGCCCATAAAAGGGGGTAGAGGGGCTGGGCTAAAATAAGCACCAGGTGGAAATGCAGTAGGAGGAGCCATTTTGAATGGCACCTTAGGGAATTACATTTGTCATTTCAAACTTTCACTTTAGTCAATAGTCTTTGTTGTTAAAGTTAAGCATAAATACGTGTAATAGCTGTGAAGTAAACGCCACGATTGAAGTCTGTAATTCTATATTAAAATAGATTATTTACAGAATTGTGAAACATATAACGCAGAAGTAGACAACAGACATATGAGAGCGTCTTTACGACTAATCATCATACTTCAAAGACATGTAACGTGGCAATAGTCAAACAGTCAGTACAGTACTGGCTAGTGACAGTTAAAGGTTGATAAAGAAATTCATTAGTGAGGAAAAATGGCAAAAATCATATTCAGACAGAAACCAATTCTTTGCAATTTCATACCTGAATTGCGTTATTTCGTTTTAGCACTCGAGTTATTTGGCATGAGAGTTGATCATATAAAGAGAGGATGGTTAATTTCGACAGTGAGAATGTTGAGTATGATAACCATTAGCTTGATTCTGGGAATGCAAGTACTAGTACGGGTATTGTGCACAGGAATGGTATTGATAGGCCCATACAAAAACGACGTTGAATTAGGCAATTTTGATGAAAAACTAGGTTGGCTGGGATTATTTGTTTTTAACCTGATTATTATCTTCAATTATTACACACTGTGTACAAAACCGAGGCAATTCGGACAGCTTTTTGCCATATTAAGTAGAGAAGTTCGATTGATGTCGTCAGTAAAAATTGCAGCCAGAACAAGGCTCCTCATTAAAGTACTCTCCATAATTTCTTTTGTAACACCAGTGATACCATATCTTGCCCTAGATAGTCCGGCGTTCAAAATGGCATTTCGAGAACGATTTTATATGGAAAAAGTCATTCACCAGATAACAAAAGATATGGCGACCAATGAAGCAGTCAACAACATTTTCTATTATGCAGACAAATACGGTATAATTATTATTTTGGGGCTATTTACGAATTACATTGTTCTTTTCACCTCTCTTTGCTATGTTTGTCAATTACTTTTCGTCAAATTAACCAATGATGAGCCCAACATATTTCCAACCATGTCAACCGAGACAACTATTGCCATTGACCTTAAAACCCACCTGCTAAGACACAGGTCCTTGTGTGAACTTGTCAACATATTGAACGATGTTTTCGCTCGATCCTTATTGCTTACAATCTCCGCAAAAATAATGTACATAATTACACTAACAGTTATGACGTTAGATAAACAAGTGCAATCCAACTCTGTGATCTGGTGGTGTTTCATTGGTGCTTGGATTATCTGGGCTATTTTAATCGTTGCGGCAATTGCTTCCTCTTCCAATTTAAATGTACAGGTAAGTGAGTAATTTTGAAAATGACAAATTATTTAACGTCTTAGTTTTTTTACATTTCAGAAAAGTAATACCTATTTAGTTTCTTTATTACATTTTAACATAAGTCACAAAATGACCAACAAGTTGGGATTTCAGTCATGTAAATTGTCTAATTTTAGAAAGGAATTTCTCCGCTGAATCTGATAATATAAACATTATCCATGTTATATACATGTATTAAGAGTAAGAATAACTTTATATTATATTTCTGTTCTAGTTTAAATAATCAGAACCGTGCTCGCAGATCTCAATTAATTTTATTAAAGTGCGGGCGTGTCTCTTAATTAAACATATAGTTTTCGGAGACAAACTGTCCATAGAATGGAAAATTGTGCATGATAGTCTTAAAGATAACATAAAATACACTTTTTATACATAAATGAAGTTACAGAACAAATTCCACAGGAATTGTAAGGTTCGACAAAAAACTACCTTTTGTCTCGAGTAAAATGTGAGATTGCAAATCCATATATTTATATAACATCATACTAAACAAGTCCATATTAACATTATTTGATAAATATGGGCATATTTGCTATTTCTTGAAATTGAATGGATTAAGTCATCACGTTGGTATGTTGTAGGTTCTGAGTTTGCTTCCCTGGATGAAACTTATTTTTAAATATATTTTAACAATTTTAAATGACTTAAAAAAGACATGTATACAAAGAATAAATATAAAACAGTTGCTTTAAGACTGCTTAAAAGTTTGAATACTGTTTACAAGGAAATATCACTAAGTGTCTTAGATTCAGACTTTTGTTGCAGTGTACATACAACCCCAATGATTAATTTAGAAATACACCAGTTAATTGTTTCGTACATGTTTCTTGATGTATACGTATTTTACATTTCAGATAAAGAAGTCTCTGGTAAATCTTCGCATCGTTTCCCAGTATTTGACGGAACGTCACTGCAATGTTAGTTAATTAAGCAAACTGTGAAAGCTTTCAAAAAATTGGATTCCATAAAAATCTAAATATTTTAATATATATATAATATTTAAATGATCTTAAAGATTCACGAGCAGTATCATTTGTACATCAAACAAGTTCTGGAGAAAGGCATTGGCATTTCCTTCGGGAACATGTTCCTCATTGAAAGGGATTTCCTTTTCTCAGTAAGTATTTTAGTGCAAACTAATCAAACTGTTAAGATGTTACGCCATTTGTTATTTATATTGCAGATTGGTGGGACGACAATCACTTATTGTATAGCTATCTATAAAATAAAATTTCCAAATGGAATCACCGGAACAACCTAAAGGAGAAACATTAACTATGATGAACTATGATTCGATATGATTCGATATTACCCTGTAAATTATGTTTAAAAATAATTTGATTTTTGAATAATTAACTAAACTTTATTCCAGTTCAATTACAAGTCTGAAACGGGTTAAATGTAGTATTTGAATAATACATTTATTTGTTCTTGCATTGCATATATGTTAAATAGCATCTAAAAAGTAGCACCCACTATGATCTGTAATTTTAACATCGTTCTAAATATTGCTACAAATTATATAGTTATTACATGTCTTATAAAAAATGTACTTAAAACTTGTCTCTATCTGTTAAATTGTATGTGTTTTTAAGGTTAGTTATGCTCGCCAAATACATTAAAATTATATTTTATTTAGCATACATATAAATTTAGTATAATTACTGTTATTTTGCGAACCTGTTCACTATTTCCATTGGTTTAGGAAGCAAAGCTAGTTGTTTAATTAATTCCGTCTATGTTTATTCGAGTGAAGCACATTTATGGAAAGTATACACTGAAAACTCAAAATGTGCAAAAAAGCACACCAAAATGTGTAAAATTACCTATTTTTATGTCATTCAAATGTGTTATATTGCATATAAAATAGGAAATTTTACACATTTGGTGTGCTTTTTTGCACATTTTGAGTTTTCAGTGTAGTTTTCTAGAGCTCAATAAAACATATATATAGAACAGATGTCTGCCATCTTTAATTTTCCAGAAATAAATTCATCATGTTATGCTAATAAAAATTCCTTTGCAAAGTTTCTTCCAACTATAACTTTCATCTAGCACTGATAAATCAAGAGTCGAGCTCAATTTCAGTAGGTGGTCGCTCTAGATGGTAAGGACAAGGGCTTAATGTTGAGGTAGAGATTCCAGGTCAGGTTAGGTTTAGATGTAGCAGCTTTCGCATAATGACCAGAAGGAACTCCCTGCAGGCAGGATTGTTTAGGTTGGCAGACAGTGTGGGGTTATGGATCACAAAGAGCTGGCTTTCCTGGCAAAAAGGCCGCAGTCAGCTATAAGGAGGAGTGTTGACTATTTATTTATTTCGACCACTCACAGAGTACAATATTGACCAAAAGGTCTAAAACATAATAAAACACTACAATAAAATTTTGATTGAAAATTAGTTAACACAACATAGACCGCTACAGAATGTTGATGCATGTCGCCCTCATGACTGTCCAGTCCATGACTCTATGACTGTCCAGTCCCACAGAAGCAGGCAGAGTCCAAGGAAAGGGGAGAGTCCATGGGAGGGGGCAATCTGGGCTAGAATGTACACACTGCGAACAGGAAGTGGGAGGAGGGGAGGCATTATTAAAGTGGGTCTACGTCAATTTGGCGCATGACAATTTGGCGTAGACGAATTTGGCGTACCTGACATTTTGGCGCATAACAATTTGGCGTATCAGACAATTTGGCGCATGACAACATAACCTAACCTAACCTAACCCCACATCATGCCCCCACACGATCCCCCCTCATGATGGGGTAACTTCGGGCCAAATATGGATGGGAATATCCCTTCACCTGCTAATCAAAGAGTAAAAATGATGTCATATTCGAAAATAGGAGGGTTGATTCTATATGGCCTGGTCAATTTTGTGTTTGATTATTGAAATGTTTTTCAGATTTTATCAAAGTGTCCAATAATACTTGCCTAAAGTATGGCGTAAAAGAAACCAAGTGAAAAAAACTGGCAATCCAGTCCAGCAATTAAAATGTTAGCTTATGTTGTCATGTGCCCAAATTGTCTGATACGCCAAAATGTCAGATACGCCAAATTGTCTGCGCCAAATTGACAGGATCCCTATTAAAGTAATTTTAGGGACGATTTTTTAATGGCCCCTTAGGGAATAACTTTATTCATTTTAAACTTTCACTTCAGTCTATACTCCGGATATCAACTAAACAATAGCCGGTGACATTAAAGTCTTGCATAAATTCGTGTAATAGCTGTAAACGCCACGATTGAAGTCTGCAACTCTATATTAAAATAGATTAGTTACAGAATTGTGAAACAAATAGCGCAGAAGAAGACAACAAACATATGAGAGCGCCTTTATGACTAATCATCATACTTCAAAGACATGTAACGTGGCAATAGTCAAACAGTCAGTACAGTACTGGCTAGTGACAGTTAAAGGTTGATAACGAAATTCATTAGTGAGGAAAAATGGCAATCCCAAAAATCATATTCAGACAGAAACCAATTCTTTGCAATTTCATACCTGAATTGCGTTATTTCGTTATAGGACTCGAGTTATTTGGCATAAAAGTTGAATATGCAAAGAGAGGATGGTTAATTTCGACATTGAGAATGTTAAGTGTGATTACCATCAGCTTGATTCTGGGAATGCAAATACTGGTGCGGGGTTTTTGCACAGGAATGGTATTGATAGGCCCATACAGAAACGACGTTGAATTAAGCAATTTTGATGAAAAACTAGGTTATCTGGGATTATTTATTTTTAACCTGATTATTATCTTGAATTATTATACATTGTGTACAAAACAAAAGCAATTCGGGCAGCTATTTGCCATATTAAGTAGAGAAGTTCGTTTGATGTCATCAGTAAAAATTGCTGCCAGAACAAGGCTCCTCATTAAAGTACTCTCCATATTACCTTTAATAACACCAGTGATACCATATTTTACCCTAGATAGTCATGCGTTCGAAATGGCATTGGGAGATCGATTTTGTATGGAAAAAGTCGTTCACCAGATAACAAAAGATATGGCGACCAATGAGGCAGTCAATAACATTTTCTATTTTGCCGACAAATACGGTCTAATTATTATTTTGGGGCTATTTTCGAATTACATTGTTCTTTTCAACACCCTTTGCTATGTTTGTCAATTACTTTTCGTCAAATTAACCAATGATGAGCCCAACATATTTCCAACCATGTCAACCGAGACAACTATTGCCATTGACCTTAAAACCCACCTGCTAAGACACAGGTCCTTGTGTGAACTTGTCAACATATTGAACGATGTTTTCGCTCGATCCTTATTGCTTTCAATCTCCGCAAAAATAATGTTCATAATTACACTAACAGTTATGGCATTAGATAAACCAGTGCAATCCAACTCTGTGGTCTGGTGGTGTTTCGTTGGTGCTTGGATTATCTGGGTTATTTTAATCGTTGCGGCAATTGCTTCCTCTTCCAATTTAAATGTACAGGTAAGTGAACTTAGTATTTTCAGACTAATTTTGTATATGATAAATTATTTCACGTATTAGTTTCTTTACTTATTTAGTGTCTTCATTTAATTTTAACATTTTTAAGTCACAAAATGACCGACAAGTTGGGATTTCAGTAATGTAAATTGTCTAATTTTAGAAAGGAATTTCTCCGCTGAATCTGATAATATAAACATTATCCATGTTATATACATGTATTAAGAGTAAGAATAACTTTATATTATATTTCTGTTCTAGTTTAAATAATCAGAACCGTGCTCGCAGATCTCAATTAATTTTATTAAAGTGCGGGCGTGTCTCTTAATGAAACATATAGTTTTCGGAAACAAACTGTCCATAGAATGGAAAATTGTTTATGATAGTCTTAAAGATAACATAAAATACACATTTTAAGACATACATGAAGTTTCAGAACAAATTCTACAGGAGTTCGACAAAACTACCTTTTGTCTGGAGTAAAATGTGAGATTGAAAATCCATATATTTATATAACATCATACTAAACAAGTCCATATTAACATTATTTGATAAATATGGGCATATCTGAATGCTATTTCTTGAAATTGAACTGATGGCTGAATGGATAAAATCATCACGTTGGTATGTTGTAGGTTGTGAATTCGTTTCCCTCGATGAACCCTCTTTTTTAATATATTTTGACCATGTTGTATGACTTAAAATAAGAAACCTGTATAGTATAAATATAAAACACTTGTTTTAAGACTGCTTAAATGTCTGAATACTGTATAAAATGAAATATCACTTTAACAGTGAGAATATCCATCGTGGCTTAAATTTAATGAGGCCTAACTTCAGATTAGGAAGAAATGGAGAGATCCAACCCAGACTAAGTTAAGACTTAAGAAATATTTATTCCAAAAGTCAGGTTTAAATTATTTAAAGCTTAGGCTGAAAAAATTGGTGATATCTAATGTGGATATATTTATTAAGCCTAGGCATAACAGTGAAATAACTTCATGTTTGCTAAGCCAAGACTTTATTTTAAGCAAAGGTTTAAGAAATAGTTTGAAGCTTGACCCTCAACTTCATCCGAGTTGGAACTCACCATAAAGTTTAATACCAGAATTTTGTCTGGAGTTGTGGCTTACATTAATAATACCAGGGTGATTTAGCCTGAAATGGATATCTCCACTGTTTGAGTTTTAGATTCAGACTTGAACCCCAATGATTAATTTGCATTATTGAAGCATTAGGAAGTACAGCAATTAATTGTTTCGTACATACTCATGGTGTATACATATTTTACATTTCAGATAAAGAAGTCTCTGGTAAATCTTCGCATCGTTTCTCAGTATTTGACGGAACGTCACTGCAATGTTAGTTAATTAAGCAAACTGTGAAAGCTTTCAAAAAATTGGATCCCATAAAAATCTAAATATTTTAATATATATATAATATTTAAATGATCCAAAGATTCACGAGCAGTATCATTTGTACATCAAACAAGTTCTGGAGAAAGGCATTGGCATTTCCTTCGGGAACATGTTCCTCATTGAAAGGGATTTCCTTTTCTCAGTAAGTATTTTAGTGCAAACTAATCAAACTGTTAAGATGATAAGCTATTTGTTATTTATGTTGCAGATTGGTGGGACGACTATCACTTATTGTATAGCTATCTATAAAATAAAATTTCCAAAGGGAATCACTGGAACAACTTAAAGGAGAAATATTAACTACTATTGGATTGACAAATGACACTACATCCTGCACATTACCCTGTAAATTATGTTTTAAAATGATTTGATTTCTGATTAATTAACTAAACCTTATTACAATTCTGCACCTTCAATTAATTAGTCTAAAACGCGTTACATGATTTCACTACTCAGATTTTTTTTAATTTACATGTATTTGTTCTGGCATATGTCAAATGGCACCGAAACACCATGACTTTCAATTTTAAGTTTTAAATAGTGCTCGAAATAATACAGGCATTACATGTCTTATAGGTATATGTGCTTAACATTTGTAGCTATATACATGTACGGTGGTTTGCTAGAACTCAATAAAACAGATGTCTACCATCTTTACTTGTTCAGAAATTATTTCATCATTTTACGCCATTAATAATTCTTTTGAAAACTTTCTTCTAACTACAACTTTCAATTTCCATTGATATTTAAGACCAGTATCCATGCCGAAAGGATAGCCGCACCAATTGAAGTTTGTAACTCAATATTAAAATGGATTAGTTATCATAATTGTGAAACAACTACAACAGTAGCATACAGCAACAATTAACAATCGCTATGACGACATAAGTGTAACATTGCACACTTCAAAGATACCTAGTACAATTCAGTTTGTTTGTTTTTGTCGTGGCAACTGGTGGTTCGGACGCTGGTTAAGGAAATTCAAAAACACAAATTCTTTAAGTAATAAAAGTAATTCATTTGCTTAAAAATGGGAATCCGAAATACCAGGAATGGTATTGATTGGCTCATACAGAAGCGCCGTTGAATTAGGCAGTTTTCATGAAAAACTTACTCAGCCTAATTTTTTTCTTTATTTATGTCATAATGTGTACAAAAGAGAGGCAATTCGGGCAACTTTTTGCAGTATTAAGCAGAGAAGTTCGCTTGATGTCATCGGCAAAAACTGCCTCCAAAACAATGCTCCCCTGGTGAAAAAACAATAGAAACCAATAGAGATTTCTATATTTTCTATTGTTATTTGGACACTTTATTGATTTTAATTGTTTTATATGGTATTCATGTATTGACTTCTATTGGCTTCTATTGACTTCTATGGTTCAGCTGTATTTACTGAACAATAGAAAACAATAGAAAACAATTGAAACCAATAAAACCAATAGAAATTTTCTATTGATACCAATAGAAA
>JAQGAE010002724.1:0-16820 GCA_034696685.1 Julus scandinavius | reverse complement strand
CAAGAAATTATTGTTTTCTGAAAAGAAAATTAATAATCATAAGCATATATAATTTGTTTGAGGCTCTACACTGAATGAAAGTAAGCCATTCAAACACTTTCTGTAAAATGTTTGAACTTGAATTGCTTTTAGACTGACCACATTTTTTTGTTACTGTTTGTCAACAAATCATTGAATCTAGCGTTTATAAATATGCTGTTTTTAAACAAAAAAAAACATGGTTGATTACCTTTAATAACATAATGCGGTTCCTCTGCATGAAATGTAAAAGATAACCAGCAGCCATGCCAATTATAAAAGATGGCGCATTGTAATACATTCTACGATAAACATCGTTTATATAATGCATTGCTTCCCCAAAGCTGTGTGAGTAAAGAAAATATTTTAAATTTAAAAAAATGTTTTTATGCAACCTTAAGATTGATTTTCGAATTTGCGACCACGTCAATCTGCTGTATTTATTTAGAAACGGATTCTTATTTACAATAAATAAACTTAATTAAATCATTATGAAATGCATAACTCACTTCGCAAGTTTTCCAAGAAATGCCATTTGGCCATTTATAGCAATTTGACTCATAGTTACTATTGTTGCAATGGCAGAAAATATGCACATCAGCATGATTCCAAGAAATGGTTTTCTAGTTGATGTAAAAAACACGTGATTAATAACATACAATTTTTATTGAAAATTTTGAATAAGACTTAACAAATCTAATGTTAACCTATAAAGTGGATACAGTATTATTGGTGCTAACATATAAAGCTGAGTGTCCGCTGATAAGTACCATCCAATTGGGAAGCACTGAAAATTTAAAAATGTATTTTTATTTGTTTTTTTTTGTTTTAAATTGACCCTTCATTCGAAATAATGCTGATTTTTTTTGAATGTGCATTAGTTTGATTTTTCATGAGTACAGCAATAAAATAGATATACATAGACACTTGGATAGAACGCTATGTGGGCATAAGGGTCTTTGATTTCCCATTTTAACATCGCACCCAAATTATTAGAATACGTTTTCTTATTGCAACTTTACATTTTGTTCAAGTTTAATACTTTAGTTCAGTGTTATGACTTAGTAAAATACGATTTGGATTTTACCGAATTTCCATCAACCGCAAAGTTTTGAATGTACAATATTGACATCCATCCTAGTCTTCGACAAATTTTCAAGTTGTTTTCGTAAATACGGGGCCAAATTGGACCTTTGTTTATGTAATAAAAAGGTCCTGACAAGAACAGAACCAGAAGTATTAATGGAGCAGTCAATCTAAAAATAATTGTCATAAGCATAAGTCATAAGTAATTGTCATAAGTAACATAATTATTAGAATTCAGTATTGCCAATTTTATCGCATAATTTAAGATTAGACAGCTTTAACTGACCTCAAATACCGAAAGATGTAATATCCGAAAATGTTAGGGCTTTGTTGACGATCGTAGCTTCTTTGAAGGAAAAGATAAGATACCAGAAATCCACTGCAACATAAACAGGTAACATTAATGTAGATTACATACATTAGGATGTTAGAAATGTTTTAAAATTGAGCGAATGCAATAGCTTTATTTTTGGAAAAACTAAATAATTGTATTGTAATCTGGATTTCACCCACGGCGATTTTAGTTTTTGAAAATACTTTGACAGTTTTAATATACACTGTACATATATGTATGTTTAAATTCGCAAGATGGACAAGGTGATAAGACTGCTTGGATTTGTTTTGAATGTATTTAAATTTAGAAATACGTGCGCTATAACCAAGTGTATTTTACTGACTGTACTGACTTTTCCGATTTAGATTATCCAGTTATGAAGTTAAATTATTTAGAACAGATTAATACCAACCTTATAACGAAAAAGGAAGCCACGCTGTAATTTGCGACAAACACAAACGGTTGTAATAGAAAGTAGTCAAAGGTTTGAAGCACATCGACTTGGTTTCCTGCACAAAGAAAATAGTGTATAATATCGAAATATTTGAAATGCTGTATTCTAACGACCACTATAGGAGTAGATGTTATTAGTCAAATCCTTTGACCGAGCTTTGTGCCGAGATGGATGCTTACTATTGGTCCTTTTTGCATGTGATTAGACAATGGAATAGCATTCCTGGCAAAAGTCCAGATTTAGTAAAAATTCTATTTAACAATGATGTCTAAGTCGCTACTGGTAGGAGCATTCTCCTAAAATGATTTTGTACGACCCCCCTACCATAAGGCATTTATTTGCTGACATGAGTTGAATCGAAGGGCTTATTGCAACAATGCTTAATCCACACATTTCAAATTGTTCAGGAGAGCGATTTTTAAGTTTAAAAAAATTCCATAATTCTAATGGACGATCCAATTAACAATTGTTTGTTATCATAATCTCTGTAATAGGCACCCCTTCCAACATTCATAAGTCAATTTAATCCTGTGGAATATTTATTATTATTTTTTTATTACAATACCAAGATTTTTGTGGCTTATCATTAATTTGCCCAAAACTAATTTGTCAAATGTTTTTTATAGATAGAACCAAATTATAAAAAAATAAAGTACAATGCACAAATACTGCAAAATATGTTTCAATTTTAATGTTTAATGATCATTTTTTTTTAATTTGTGCACTATATTATGATATCGATATAATCATAAACTTTTCTGGCAAGAATAGGATAAGCCACATTTAATAATAAAATGAGCTGCACATGACTAAGACACTATTTTCGAATGGATCTTGCTCAAAATAGAAACTGGATAGAAGCTTATCAGCATTAGTAGAGTATTGCATAGTTGCAGCTTATGTTAAAAATCTTATAATTTTTTATTATAATTTTTGCCTATAGGATGTTTGGGAAACTGAAACTGCAAGAACATGATAAGCCACAAATTATTTTATTCGCAACTTACTGAGCTTGAATGAGACTGTTCCTCTTATTCTTTGTGCTAATCCACATCCTTGTCTGTATCATTTTCAAATTCACTTAAACTATTAGTATTCTTACCTAATATATCCTTAAAATCAAAATTTTCGCTTGTGATGTAACATATTAATTGTCATTATTACACGCCATCTTTGCTTGTGGCTTATCACGTTTTTTAGTGAAAAAAAACTGATTTTCATGTGGGCAACAAGATGATTATCTGTATTGTAATACAATCTAGAAGAAATTTAAGACGGTAATCAACCAAATAGCTAGAAATAGTAATGGGGAATAGTTTAATGTAAAAATGTCATTTTTATAAATGTGTGGCTTATCACATTGTTGCAATAAGCCCTTCCATTGACTGGTTAAACATTAAATTGTAATAAATCATATTTTTTTTAAAGTAAATAAATGCTTTCTTACTCCATGGATACGTTTCTAAGACGAACATTGTGGTATGACCAGTGATGATCCACATAATAGATACTGCACGAATTCCGTGAATAATTCTTAAATCACTGCTTTCTTCATTATCGTGAAAAATGGCCTTTACGTTTCTGAATACCGCAAAGGATAAGAAGATCTTCCTACCAAAACCTTTAACGTTGAAAAATGTATTAATAAATTAGAAGTTAAAAATGTATTATTTTTCTTTATGTGAGACCGGGGCACAGTGGTACAACATGTTTATAAAATCAGGTTTTATCAGCAACCCAATGTTTTTGATTTGCAAAGAAGCTGTCTGCAGCACTCTTTCATTAACCAAAATTTCTGTGATCTGACACAAGTTAAATTTTTGTTCTTGAAAAGTAATTATTCAACTCGCAATTGGATTTTTATTCTAGATGTAATTATAAAACATTAGTAATGCTGCAATGTACCATTGACAAGTGTATATATCCAGCTATAATTTCAAAATAATGTTTGTGTTAATTAGCCATGTGGTCAGCTGTAAGGCCTTATGCAAATCAAATTGGTTATACGGGGTACAGTGAACCACAACATTATGGGGTAAATGAGACATGTCCCAGCATACCCCAATTAATGTTTTTGGAAAATATCTTTGTTTTCTCATTAATCATAACTTTAAATAAAAACCAAGTTTGAATTTGTGTTTTAAAGCAAAAATGGTTCACAATCACAGAAATTAAAAACACATTTGGACAAATAAGCAGTAAAAATATGAAAGTTGCTGTAATTACGGTTAATTTTAATCGTTTTTGTAATTTATAATTAATCAATGTGGTGTTCTTTTTCTCGTAAAATTTGTCTTAATTTCGTATGGACCACTGTTCCCCATGTCATGTCCCACTGTACCCCGACATAGAGGCACATTGGGACAGACTGCGCAATCATCTTAAATTTCTTATAGCAAAAAAAACTACAGCTCTAAAAGGATGGCAAAATGTATACAGATCCTGAAGGCTTGTATATTACTGTGTCATTCTTTTAAAATGCTACAAGTTAAATATTTCTCCCAAAAATAAATGAATTCCAAAAAGTGTATACCAACTGTGCCCCGGTCTCGCTTTTAGTATGCAGTGTTGATTACCTGCTTTACGTATAGTTTCTTCAAAATTTTTGTTCTGCAAGTAAGATACCAATTCTGCAAGCGTTGCCGATAGAACGAATATTCCATATGACGAAAGAATACATCTGTTTACAAAATTACAACATTTTGAAAATAGTTTTATCATAAAGTTATTTTAACGAATAATTGACAGAATGCATTGTTGAGGAACTCGTTATTACAATATACCACTTTGTACTAAGTTGTGCAATTTAAAAAGAACTATACTTGCATAAGTACGATGGTGGTTGTATCTATTGACTGCATGTGCTTAGTTTGGCAATTTTCCTCCTTCATTTCTGCTCTGACGTATTTTTTCATATATTTGTACGCTGTTAATACATGACAATTTTAAATTGTATCATATACAGACTGTGTTTTTTTTCGTATCGGATAAGAAATCAATGTCCAATGTTAGGGACTTAACTGTAATTCAAAAGAAGTGATTTGTCATTAAAAGAGCAAGTTGAAGGGAAGCACAGGCCTATTTTGAAGGTGACATCCAAGCCTCTCTGTATAAAATACATACAATAAATACCAAACATAACATTTCTTATGTTATGTATTTAGGCATGCATGTTACTAAAGAATATTTTTAACCATTAAATTTAGTCAAATTTACCGACATATCAAAAGCATCGCTTGGCAGAAATTTGGGATACATGTTGACCAAACAATATTCCCCTATGAATTTTTCGCCTGATGAATTTGGCAATGGAGCAATAACATCGATGCATTGTTGATAATTTCCAAGCCAAAATAAGTTCCCACTCATTATTCCCGATGGAGGCTTTGCTAACGAATCTAAAACTGAAGAGAGCATCAAAATATAAGATTGATATCAGCACTTTATCGAACTTTCATCGTTATCACCACCTAAATATTGTAGTTTATTAAGCATTATCACGAAAGTTTCCAACTTTTATCCAAACACTAACTGGAGTATCCAAAATCGATTTTGGTGAGGACTAGGCTATTGAGAACAGCTTTACAACATAGACACCCTTCCCTAACTGACAAGAAAGGGATTATCCCTAGTTTTTTTCAACACCAATAAAAAATGACTACATTTAGTTGCTGATGTTTGCACTTTTAAACCTGTTTACAACCAAAGAAAACTTGCTGAAAAAACGATTGTCAATGATGTCAGTTTGCAACTTTGCAGTCAATTTGCAATCAGTTGACCGATTACCTTTTAATCTAAATGCATGATCATGGATAAAAGTAACATCAGATCATTTGTTTATTACAACTTTATTATCAATTCTTCACTTTGCATCAGTTTACAACCATTTTTTTTTCATAAGCGTTTGCATATATTAAATATTTTAATTATGAAAATATTTACGTATATTTGGCCTACGTACAGTATGTTGGAAATAAGAAAGGGAATAGCAGCGACGAATGAGAAAACTTTTGTTTGGATTTTTCTCAAAAAAATAATTTCATATGCAAACGTATTTGTATACGATGGATTCAAAATTGATATATTTTTGATTTTCTAATACAATGATTTTTTTGTTTTGCTAATTCATTACAACTAGTTAATATTTACCAATTATTAAATGTTTAAGAAATAAGTACATTTTAGTTCAATGCAATATGTAATTAGAGTAGGATCGAGTAATTTTAGAATTACTTACTTTGAGCAGGCCAGTTTGTCATAATATTCGCCCATTTTTTTGGATCCAGTGATTCAATAAACGAAATGAACGTCTCTTTCACATCGTTGACACAATCGCGTGATATTTCTTTTGGAAATCGTAAAATCCGCTTGAAAAGAAACTCTACACCCGTTTTAAGGAATTTTATAGGCGAAAACGTACTTTTAACTAAATTAAACAAGTTTTCAATTTGTGAAGTTGGGTGGTTTAGCAGTTGGCAGTTGGTTAATTGCGTACAATTACTTATAATCATTGCTAGAAAAACAATTTTGTACAAAGGTCCCATTTCAGAAGATACTCATTAAATAGAAACTTCCAAAATTGAAAACAATGCCTTCCCAAAATGTGTTTTCTATTTTGTTTACGAAAAAATGTTCACATCTGCTCAATATTTTCTCATCAAATGCGTTCATGCCATCTCGCACTTGTGTTTAACGTTCGCTTACTAACCTATTTGAAGTTTTGGTCCATCTGTTCTGTTCGTTTGTGTTGATTGGTATAGTATTAAGTTACCATATATAGATAGCTATAACGCATAAATAACAGCTATTGCGATATTTAAAATAAATCTTTAATTGAAGTCAGTTTAACAAAATATTGTCTCAATGTACTTTCATGTTTAAATTGTTAACATTGCCAGTTTTACTTTATTATATCGTTTGATGTAGTTCTCTCTAAAATGTATTTATAAAATTGAGGAATACTCAATATGGCGATATCCAAAAATCTTTTGAGTTTTTTTTTTTTAAACGCCGGTATAGCATATATTTAAGATTAACACATGGCTGATGTAAAAAAGATTTAGTTCGATTTTAAAAATGCAGTAACTTATTTTGAACATTTGTGTCCGTCCCCAAATTAACATCACATCTTATGCGCAAACGTTTGGAATTTTCTTTTAGAAAATACAAATCAGTATTCATGTTAAATTCAGTGGGGATTTTAAGCATTCATCTATATATATTCAAACGTGGATTTCACAAAATACTGTAAAAGTTTTTGTGTGAATATTAGCACATAATTTTAATAGTAACAAGTTCGTCTGAATTGTTTTCGACTTGAAAACGTGACTTGACTGTAAAATGCTACTGTGTGATAGCGATGTTTGCTTTTATAAATGATTGATGACTCAATAATTCCATCTTTGAGTTAGACATTTTATGGATACAAGTTTGGAAGCTTTCCAAATTTTATCAATAATTCTAGCAATTATAATTTTATGAATATTATGGTGGTTATGATGTTGGAGACTTCCACAAATGTAAAAGTGGATGTTAAGTGGGATTTCACTAGAGCCGCCATTACTCACGTTTTACAAAATGGCTGCTTTCCACTATATATAGAGGGTGGTCATATTCATTAAAGTTGTGAAACTTTAATGAATATGACCTTTGCGCTACCAGCTGGTTAGCAACCAGAATGAGGTTCAAATACATTTGCTTAGCATCAACTGAGTTAATTGTTAAATGCTTCTGTACATACGCATATAATGCACATGTCTGTTGCCATGGTTCCACGATGAATCAGACAGCATAGCGCGGTTGTTGTGTCGCCAATAATCCGCAAAATTATATACACATATGTACATATACTTGTTAGTACAGTAGAAACTCGATTATCCGGACCAATTGGGACCATGGGTCATCCGGATAATCGAGTTTCTACTGTACTAGGGTAAATAAAAAATCGATGTCGACTTCTACCTTATTTTCTGAATGACCTTATTTTTCAAATAAATTGAGACACAAGTTGGTTAACAAAAAACAAAGAAATGTATGAATTATTTTATTGTTACTCAATGCAGGGACATTGTGCATTATGTGGTCAAAGCACAGTTTAGAGCTTCACTAAACAACATGTTGAGAAAGTCTTATTCTTTTTAAACTTGTTAAAACAATTCCTCGAAATTTTCTTAAAACTATGGCAGCCATTTTATTAACTATGCATAATGACATAGCTTTAACAACATGAGGATAACACAATTTCCAAATATTGCATAACATGAGTAAAATGTTTTGATTGCACATGTATATTACAAAGTAGTCATTTTAATTTTTCACGTATTCTTGTTCATCTTGACTACTGTCCTCCAACAATAAATCGTGCAACTCTTGTATTTCTAAAGTTTTCTCAAAATTTGCAACTGTCAATGTCAATTGTTTCCTCGTTGAGTTCTCGTCCGATTTGTAGTATTTTGTTCTCAAAAGCTTTAAGATTTCCACCATGGGCATTTCGATGATTACGGCAAACAGGATTGCCATGATTGTTGTCATGACAGTGGTGGAAAAAGCAGCCATGGCCTAACAATAAAAGGAAGAAACCATTGATTAATGATTTTCATATTTAAAATAGTTTCCCCACATTTTAAATTAATCATCATATTAGAAATACTGAAATGTAATGAATTACGTTCGAATTAGTGACATTAGTACATTTTAGAATTGTTTTTTTCTAGCTTTGTGCCTATTTACCATATTATAAATACTGAAATATAATCCATCTTTCTGTCCATAATAATAGTAGTCAAGGATGGGACTGTGGACCAGATAGGCGCAGTAGGTCAACCTCCCCAGTACGACAAATGGCGGTTGGATCAAAAGTCGATTTATTTTTCCTAAAATTAGAAGAATGCTCATCTAATAAAATCTGGTTTTATGAGATGCAGTTATTTTCAAAACTTATCACTCTGTAGCAAAAATATTAGACAGTATGTAGGAGTAAATGCGATAACATGTTGTAAACTCTTAATAATATTATAAAATAGGAAATGCGTGTAATTCTAACCTCCGTATCCGAGTGCACATGCCAATATAATCCAAGATATGGCCAAGGCCCAAGTTGGCCTTGCTAGGCTTCCGTATAATACATTCACCAATGGACTCATTTTACTGGTGCCATTGAAGTAGGGATAAGTGCCATATATAATAACCGCCATGATTGTTAAAGCACAAATCCAACAAGAAATTATTGTTTTCTAAAAAAAAATGCATAAATACTTTACTTGTTTGGTACTTAATATATTAAGAAAATAATCTTATCGAAACTAGGACATGCTTAGAAATGTGTATTTACAGGAAATAGTAAAAGATTTTGCATTAATTTGAAATACCGAAAAACTAGTTACATTGTTCTGTTATTTTTTGTCCCCAAAATATATAAAACTCATTTAATTTAGAGTTGTCAAGTATGTAGTTTTCAAACTCAAAAATATGTTTGATTACCTTTAATAGTATAATGCGGTTCCTCTGCATGAAAAGTAAAAGATAACCAGCAGCCATGCCAATTATAAAAGATGGCGCATTGTAAAACGTTGTACGATAAATATCGTTGTTAAAATTCATTGCTTCTTCATAGCTGTATGAGATCAGAAGAAATGTATTTTAAAATCTGTAAAATCTTTTCTGTGCCCTTAAAGCAACAGCAACGTCAATCTAATTAAACACAACCAATTTCATATATTCAAATAAGACCACAATTGTATACATACTATGTTCATAGTATGTATACAATTGCCAAAGCTAAAAATGAATTAGTGCAAAAACACTATTTACAATAAATGAATAATTCATTCATTATATTAAATGTATCACTCACTTAGTATTTTTCCCTAAAAATGTGGCGTGACCTGTCATAGCAATTCGACTCGTGGAAAGTATCACTGTACTTAAAAAATATATGCCCATCAGCAGCAATCCAAAAAATGGTTTTCTAGTTATATAAAAACGTAATTTACGCCAACATATTTTGCTTATTAAATTCGAATAAAACTTGACAAATTAAATAAAATGACTCACCTATAAAGTGGATACAATATTGTTGGTGCTAAAAAGTAAAGCTGGGTGTCTGCCGATAAATACCATCCAGCTGGAAAGCACTGAAAGTTTGAAAATTTATTTTTTATTTGGAGTTAGTTTGTCTTCAATTGACTCCTAAATTTGCATTTGTGGTAATTTTTTTGGATATACACAGGATTTTTGTTAAAATACAAATTTTCAATTCATGCAGTGGTCATATACAGCAATGTGGGCATTTGGGTCTTGGTTTTCCTGTTTTTATATTGCTCCCCATCATTTTCAATTGAATTATTTGTTGAACTTGATACTGATTTCTTGCATTAAAAAAAGTTAATTCACTGCAGTTGCAAAAAACGAATTTAGTTTTACCGATTGTTCTTCAGTCACAAAGTTTTGAATGTACAATATTGACATCCATCCAAGTCTTCGACACACTTTCAAGTTGCTATTGTAAACTTCTGGCCAAATTGGGCCTTTGTTTAAATAATTAAAAGGTCCTGATAAAAACAGAACCAGGAGTATCAAAGGTGCAGTCAGTCTAAAAATATGTGATTTAGGTTCATCATCATTATTTTACGACTTTCAAATCAATTCATAAGTCTAAAACTAGATGACTAACAGACCTCAAAACCCGAAAAATGTAATATCCGAAAATATTAGGACATTGATGACGATCGCAGCTTCTTTGAATAAACAAATAAGTAACCAGAAATCCGCTGCAATGTAAACAGTATATGTAGTATCAATTCATTGACATGGTATTAGAATATTTCAGAAAGTCAGTGTATGCATAATTTTTTTTCCGATATGCTGAATAGTGCACGAAAATCCAATATGCCTTCGTATTCGAATTTTGGACATTTTGCTACATTTTGAGAAATTTTATTAAGTCTAATAGATATTGCAGTGTATTATGTTAATTGGTTTTATACGAACCTTATTACAAAAAAGGTAGTCACGCTATAATTTGAGCCAAACACAAACGGTTGTGTTAAAAAGTAATCAAAGATTAGACGCATCTCCGCTTGATTTCCTGAACACAGAATATAATTATTCTAAATATTATAAGAAATACAGTTTTTTTGCTTTTAATAAACGGTTTAGATCAGAAATATTAGATAAGAAAGCATTGTTTTCTTACTCCACGGATATAATTTGATACCATATAAGATAGTATGACCAGTGATGACCCATATAATGGATATTGCACGAAGTCCATGAATAATTCTTAAGTCACTCCTTTCTTCATTATTGTGAAAAATGGCATTTAAACTTCTGATAGCCGAAAACGATACAATTATCTTCATACTAAAACCTTTAATATAAATTTAGAAATAAAAATCATATAAATTGAGTGGCTTATTGTGGAAACCTGCAACGTTTATTACCTGATCTATTTAAATCTCTTGTGAAATTTTCATTTTTCAAGGAAGATATGAGATCTACCAGCGTTGCTGATAACACGAATATTCCATATGACGAAAGTACACATCTAATTACAAAGTCACAACTTCTTAAAAATAGTTAATCATAAACATATTTGAGCTCATGAATAAACGAGATTACAATATAACTTCATTGTACTGACTCGTACAAATTAAATAAACTCACACGATTATAATAGTAGTTGTATCCATAGACTGAATATGCTTAGTTTGACAATTTTCTTCCTTCAATCCCACACGAACATAATTTTTCATGTATTTCATCGCTATTCATACATACAACTTTGTTTTAATACTTACTATGTATTTTCGTATCATATCATAATACAGCACGAGTAAAAAAGTCTGTTGTCCCCCTTCCCCTCACCCCTTTCCTTTCCGAAAATTGGAAATTGTGATATTGGAAACATAGGAACCATGAAGTGCGCAATTTAAAGGGTGCCAAATTATTTGAACTTTTACCATGTTTTCAAGGTCCTTTACACAGGAAGTACTTGAAGGATACAAAATAGACATATGGTTTGATTTTGTAAGTTATATAGAGGAGGACGGTATCAGTCTACAAATGCTTTATTTAGTGTTACAATGTCCTTCTGTGGATTTATTTCAAGTTTCTTGTCATGGACGTTGATGCACTGCTGCAATGCTTCAAAGCTGTACAGGAGTGCATCAATGCCCATAACAAGAATCTTGAAATAAATTCTCAGAAGAACATTGAAAGAATACACACAAAGTCTGGTTCGACTTAACTTTTTCTGGTGTGCGGAACATAAAAGCATGGAGGCCCGTCCAGGTGGTTAAAATGGTTCCCCATTTGAACCATAGATGGTGCGCATGAGTTAGCTTTGCGTATGTGCAGTAGGTCTGTCCATGACCTCATTTATACTAACAGACCCGTCCAGATGGACCCGGGTCACTGGTTGTGGGTGGGTGGGTGAAAATCTGTGCTTGGTGGCGGTGCATACACCCTGTTCATGATCTTCTGTATCACTGCAACAACGTTATAAACTAGTCTACGAAGTTGTGAATATATATATTCAGTAAAATATAAATTGTTCTGTACATATTATTGATTCATTTTTTATTTAGCGATACAGTACAGCCGACATGAAATAAGTTTTTAAACATTTCGTAAAATGATTAAAACAATTACTTTAATAATTTTATGAAATGTTTAAAAACTTATTTCATGTTGGCTATACTGTATAATTCATCGCTAAATAAAAAATGAATCAATAATATGTACAGAACAATTTTTCAGATTTTTCAACATTATCAATACATCAGTGCCATATATTGATGATTAGTACAAATACGTTTAATTTAACCTAATAGTTTCCATTATAGGGCTTGACTTATCATGGTGTCATGATTTTTTGAATTCAGGCATAACTGGTCAATTTTCTTTGATATGAAAGTTATTTCATTTTGGCAACATACAGTGGCTCAAAGTGAAAACTATACACATGCATTGGACAGCTGTGTATGCAGCTAATTATCGAAGATAAATAACTTGGAATTAAATGATGATGTAATGTATATTTACTTACATTTCAAGCAACAAATTAAAATTATCATTAAACAAAATTGATGACCACCTGCTGGCAGCATTGTGTGTAATTGAACAAATAATGACAATTACTTAACTAAAATTACTTATATTGAGTAATTTCATAATAAAATAATGGAAAATGGAAAACAAAGAGTGCAATTGGATGAATGGCAAAAATTCTACTTAAAAGAGATAAAATGACGGGTGGATTCGATTCATGTCAAGAAGATTGGCAGAAGTCACCAAGCATAATGGTGGTCCTACAAATTATTAGTTAGTCATATAAAATATTTTACATGTATATTTTGGATGCTGTCGCATCACTTCTGTTGCATCTAAAAAATGGTTTTTTTTCCATTTTCTATTATTTTGTAATTATTTTGTATCATTATAAGTAACTTTGGCTATTTATTCAATTAAAATGGCATTATAACAAATTTAAAGTTGCTAAGTGTTTTTAATTTGTCAATTTGTGGAATTTTACTGGTGTCCCATCAATTAAGTTGACCACTGTATATATTACTGTGTACAATCGCCCATTAGAATTATGCACTCTGTATAACCATTCAGAGGTGATGAAGCGCCATTTGTGAGTAGTGGCGTGAAAATAAACTATTTTTTGTCCCCTATACTCATTGAAAGCGGCTCAACTGGACGGGTCTGTTAGTATATAGGAGGTCATGGTCTGTTCAGAGTCTGTGGTCGGGTGGTGTGAACATGTGCAGCCATTACCAGATTTTTATGAACTGACGTCATTTGTCTGTTTTGCTTTTTGTGAGGACAGTGAGAATACAGCATGATACCGTCGTCTACAACTTTCAAAATCAAACCATAAAATGTCTATATTGCATCCTTCAAGTACTTCTTTTGTGAAAGACCTTGAAAATATGGTTAAAGGTAAAATATTTATAAAACCATTAGATTGCACACCCCATGGTTCCTATATACAGACTGTATGTTCCCATTATCACAATTTTGAATTTTACCCCCATTAATAAAATGTGTGGGGAAAGACAGACTTTTTACTCATGCTGTATATTAAGCGTAGAATTCAGGAATTCTTTTCAACTACTTAACTGTAATTCAAAAGACGTAATTTGTCTTCTAAAGAACAAGTTGAAGGAAAGCACAGGCCAATTTTTAAGCTGACATCCATGCCTTTCTGATTATAATGAATACCAAACATATGTATGTAAGGCATATATATATATAAAGAAAAATGTGTTAGTTCTTACCGTTAAATTCAAAATATCTATTGGCAGAATTTTAGGATAAAAGTCGATCAAACAATATTCGCCTATGAATTTCTCGCCCGATGAGTTTTTTAACGGGGCAACGACATCGATGCATTGTTGAAAACTCCCGAGCCAAAATATGTTGTAATTCATTACTCCTGATGGTGGTTTTGCCAGCGAATCTAATACTAGAGATTGCATAGTTTCATCGGTTACATAAAAATGAAAATTTTGAATATTTTAAGTATCTTTTATCACGTAAACATGCAAGCATTTCCAGGCTTGTCAATTTCTTTTGCTAAACTGAGAATTTAGATAATTAAGGTTAAGGCATATGTTGCTAGTATAAGCAGTCAAAAACACCCAAAACATTATTTATGGTATATTTTGGAATATGATACGAAATTGATATTATTATACGAATATACAGCATAACAATTCCGCAACTGTTTTTTCAAAAAAAAATTCATATAACACATGTATTTAATGTATAGTAATTAAATGCGATCAAGATTGAGTAAATCATAATTACTTACATTGAGCAGGCCAATTAGTTGGCAAATTGGTCCACATCTTTGGGTTTATTGCTTCCATAAACGTTTCCTTCACATCGTTAAAACAATCGCGTGAGATTTCTTTTGGAAATTGCAAAATCCTATTGAAAATGAATTCTGCACCCTTTCTAATGACATGTATAGGTGAGAACTTATTTTTAACTAATTGAACGAAGTTTTCAAGTTTGTTAGTAGGGCGGTTTAGCACTTGGCAATTGTTAAATTGCCAGAAATTACTAATAACCGTTGAAAATAAAATTAGTTTGTACAGCAACTCCATTTCAGATGATCTTGTTCGTTTTTCAAATTGAAACCAATGTAGATTTCAGATGTAATGGCGGTATATTATTCAGCAAGATGTTATTGATTGCGATGAAAAGACTATCACATCTGCGTGAAGTTTGGTCGCAATAGTTGTCCACGCCCTTGTGCCTGCTCCCACTTGTTTTAAACTTTCACTGACTGTTGCAACTGTAACTTATGATCCAGATATATTCGTTCACCCGTTTTGGTATGGCCTTGTTTGCTACCATGTATAGATAGCTATATAACATATATAACAGATTTTGATTACAATTTCAGATGATTTAAATTTTTAGAGCGTTAAAATTAAATTTTTACTGTCTCTAATTTCTTCAAATTACACTTCTTCATCTTATCATTTTTCTGGTGACTTAAACATTTCGCAATGGAAACCTGGAGTTTGCGAATATATTCGTATTGTTCTCATTTCGATAATTCGGAAATGAAGATATCTTTTTATAAATCAGGTTATCGATAATTTAATCGAATTTTATATAAATGAAATATTCTTTACTGTTTTTTTTTCTTCTTCATTGAAATGAAATTTTTTTGAAATTTGTTTCGATTAAGAGGGATTGAAACCCTATCCTTTTCAATGGGTAAATTTGCAACGACACTCACAGCCAAACAAAAAGAGATTAAATAAAAATAAAAATTGTTTAAAATAGCTTGATAAATCAGCAAGTCATTCGCTGATCGTTTTTCACTTTAAAATAGTAGATTTTTTAAAATTAATAAACAAGTTTGAAAAATTTCCGTTAATTTGCACATGGTGGCAGCACGTGCAGCATGAGAATGCAAATTATCGGACATTTTTCAAACTTGTTTATCAATTTTAAAAAAAATCTACTATTTTAAAGTGAAAAAAGACAAGCGAATGATCTTGCTGATTTATCAAGCTATTTTAAACAATTTTTATTTTTATTTAATCTCATTTTGTTTAGCTGTGAGTGTCATTGCAAATTTACCCATTGTAAAGGATAGGGTTTCAAACCCCGTTAACACAAGGTTGTTGAAATGTTGAGCCATTTAAGGTAAGCCAGTGCTTATTTAAAATAGTTACTTACATTTTGTAAAATCTATCTTTGTGTGAATATAGGCTCTGCGTGAATGGAATAGTACCAAATTTTTCTAAAGTGTTTTCGATTTTTCATTAACTGCCTGCACTGTATGATGACGGTATGGTTTTAAATGATTGATTACTCAATATTCCCATGTTTGATTTAAAGGACATCTTATGAACACATGTTTGGAAGCTTCCCAATTTTTTTTTATTTTTCAGTATTACAAAATGTCTAGTGTACTAGAGGATGATCGTTATGAAATGGCCATGAATATGGACTAATTTTTACTACCAGGTGGTCCTGCAGTATACGCATGTATAGCATTAGCTGAATACATTTTTAAATGATTCCGTTATAGGTATGAATACGCATATACGTAGTGCGTGACATATCCATTGTCGTGGTTCCACAATGACTCAGCCAAGGTCATAATTTTATACTTCTTGGTATTATTGCAAATATTAGTTTCAAAACTATATGAATTATTTTTGTGTTAGTATTGGGGAAACGTGTGAAAGTCATAGCTGCGTTGTAAAGTGACTGTCATTTAATTTTAAAAAATTTCCACCTAATCTGTGCCCTTTGGGTGTAAATTGCTGAATGTGTTTTTCACACGTTTAATGATTAATAAATATATATATATATATATATACAGTGGGCAAAAAATGTAATTGCACACTCAATAAAACTCATATTTTTCATAAATAAACCAACAAATTATTG
>JAQGAE010002723.1:0-16821 GCA_034696685.1 Julus scandinavius | reverse complement strand
GATGGATCCGATCTGACATTGTATACATAGCCTCTGTAAATTGAGGCCCGATAACTTCATAGTACCTTTTTTTTTTATAAAAATGGAAATGTTTAAATCAGTGTTATTCACATTATGGTCCAGTTTATAATTCCTTTAAATGATTTTATATTCGTTTTGCTTTCTTTTCCGTAGCATTGGCAGCAGACTGAAAGTGCCTTATTCGAAGTTAGCATTTTTCACATTGTGATAGAATGTACAAATCTATCTCAGTACATAAACGACAGCACACTTGCTCTTCTTTTTGCTGCCTTTATTTTGGATCGATTACGTAATCTAATATCCAAATTGCATACTTTTACTGTTTTGTTGATGGCAAGCGTTGCTCAGGAAAAACAGCGTCGTCCATACAGCTGTGTGTTGTTTGGTATGGCGAGTCAATTGATTTCACATGCCATATTTTCTGAAGTTTTATGTATTAAGAACTTGTATTTAAATTTTGCAGGATGTAATCTTCTTTTTTTTCCTTTGGTCATTGCCTTCTTAACTTTTGCGGCGATTATTTCTGCACCATTGCTGCCTCTTTTCACTCTGCCAATATTTTGGATAGGTTTTCCTCGGCCAGTTAGCTTTTGGCCAAAAGAAGTAAGATTGTTTGTGTTTAGACACTTATATAAACCGCTTTAAATTTTTGACTATCTAGAATTTGTGAATACATATTTAGGATTTTTCAAATACTTCTTTTTTTTTTACTTTCAGAATGGAAAATCTGGTGCTCCTTGTCAAGACTCCATGTACTATGAAGAACTTATTCCAGGTCTAGTCAAAGAGCTTTCTCATTTATCAGCCAATGGGAGTTTGGGCGAAATAAGGCCTGGTGGTGAATTCCTCCTGCGTTTTGATGACCGACTGGTTTGGTTGTCAGTGCTAGAACATGGTTATGGTTACTGTCGCCTAACTGTTAAGGGGCTAGAGCTGCAACAGACGTCATGTCATGCGGTTGAGGCTTCTGCTGTTGATGCAATTTTAGATGGTGCCTTCGAAATGAATACTGCGAGGAATTGCTGCCGATGCAACAGTACGCCATTTCACATTTATCAACCAATCACTGCTGCCTTAATCAAAACATATGTCGATACTCGCAACGTGCTTACAGGCTTAATCAACTCCCCCGAGACACTGCAAATGATTTCTGATGCATTCCCTAAGTGCCTTATCTGGATTCTTTTGAGCCAGTTTGCAGGTTTGGAAAGCAATGATACGAAGGCCGAAGAAAAACAGTCGAAAAAAGCAGAAAAACCCCGTAATTGCGAGCAAACAATGAAACGACCATCCACGGCTGAGCGGTACGCGCAATTGCCCAAAGCGGCCCCTGTTTATGATATTCCAGCCGATTTGAATGGAGATGGCTGGCATGACGAAGAGGACCTTTTGGATAATGCATCTCCTGGAAAAATGGATGATAGACCCAGTCTTCTGTTGGAGGCATTTAATGCTGCTGGAGATTCTTTTGAGAAGAAGGGATTGACTTCTCCCATCGAAAATGCATCCCTACCTGGCAGCTATGATGATGATGGTCCCAGAACTGGAATGGAATGTTTCAGAAAACCATTGGATAAAAACGAGATGGTCGACTTTCAACTGGATGAGGTAAAACGCTCTTTTAAACCTGACATTGTTAGATCTGGCTCAGATAATGTCCAAAATTTATCATTGGGCAACTTTTGGTGTGATACTGTGCTTTCGGATGTGCCGTCCAAAACAAAATCTGGTGCAAATGACTTTGTTAAGGATAACACTGTATTGAACACTTCTTTATTGAAATACAAAGCGGCTGAATCTGCAACCGTCAGACCAGACAGAATG
This sequence comes from Julus scandinavius, assembly GCA_034696685.1. Taxonomy (NCBI): domain Eukaryota; kingdom Metazoa; phylum Arthropoda; class Diplopoda; order Julida; family Julidae; genus Julus; species Julus scandinavius. The sequence continues at coordinate 14,976 of JAQGAE010002723.1, read as the reverse complement.
AGCTCTGCTTCTACCAAGCAAGATACGTTTAACTATGATTGGAACGCCAGTGCCGCAAGGAAAGAAGCGGGAGATTATCAGTTGCCATTTCCAGCCGATTGGTTGGAAAGTCCAATTTCCAGCGATTTGCTGCTATCTTTGGAACCACGCTTTCCGATTGCCTGGTTTAAACTGGTATCACAGAAAATATTTGAGAACAGTGAAGACAGAAGGAGCTTATGTAATAGCGAGCATTTTATTGCGTACTATCGTAAGCTGGTGTGCACCTGTGATAGTGTGGTAAACCAAATCGCCGCAACTAATTCTGGAAAACGATGCAACTTGACACCCAGCCTGGTTCAGCGTATTTTCAACCGTGAAATGCCCTGGTCGCCATTGTCGGATTGGTTGATAAAGAATAAAGCATTATTCGACCTAGTGATCAAGTCATTTAGGTAAGTAGCAAGTATTATGATAAACTTAACGTCTAGCAAAATTGTTTTTCTTATGCAAAATTACTCAAATACAAATTATTAGAATAAAATACCCCGATCAGAATTTCATTGAACTGTTTACTGATGACTAACATGTCCTGAAATCCTGTTTAGGTAGCATTTTTCCTGTAAGTTTTTCATTTATTTTAAACAAAAGTTAAAGCTTCCAACTAGTTAAAATGTCATTAATAAAGAACTTAAAATTTAAATATATAAATAATTACTTCAATTGCTCTAGTTTAATCAAGAATTGTTATAGCAATTAGATTTTAAAAGAAAGTGTTTTGACTGTAAATGTTATGTTTCATCATATATGATTATTGATTGATTAACTCGAGACACTGATGTTTTCTAAAATTTTTCAATGATTACATTAATTAATAGGAGAATTTTAAGATTGCGATAAAACATTAATTTTGTGGTGATCATTCAGCTGGGAGACTTTTATAGTTAAATTCTCCTCATAAAAATGTTTAATTGCTGAACTGATTTTCTAACTTTTGCTTAAAGGTATGCTTGCAAGGTTGGATTGGATCAGAGTCTTTTGGGTGATGCAGAGTCTGATTCAGAGTTTATGGATTACATGGAAGAGTATGATAAGACATGGTTTATTGGAGCAGATAATGAACTCGGATGGTTGGAAGCTGTGAAATGCAGAGTTCCCAATTTATTTTCGTTGGGATATAATTCATCTGCAGTAAGCCAATTTTATTTGTATTTTTATTTTGTTGTTGCTAAAAAATATGATTATTTTAACATTGCATATATTAAGTTATGTTAAGATTTGTTAGTTATTTAATGCAAATATAAAATTGTATGAATTGTTATGGTAAAGGTAGGCTTTCTAGGGCGAGATGAATTTACAGCGACACACTACTTCTGGCGAAAAGGTTTTAATTCAAAACCACATAAAAGAACGAACTTAAAAAACCGTTAACTGAAACACGCGGGTGGCGACTTGCCAACCCCGAAAGAACAAACGTAAAAGTTCGCGTCCGTGTGCGCAACAATTCAGGTGACCATCCCGGTTCACCGTCAGACCCGAACTGCCCTCTCTGTCACTCGAACTTCCCAGGAAACCTTGTATCGGAATGCTGGTCAGCTCGGGGCAACAGAGAGGGTTACATACTTTGACCCCGCGTTACATATTAATCATGCTCCACATTCCCTATGCAACATTACTCGCATTACGGGACCCAACAACCCTGAACTCTAACCCCAAGTTCTCACAGAATCAAATTCATTTTCGATCTAGAAAAATTCCCAATTCTTTAAACTCTACTTTGTTCATTTTTATAATTGATAATATTTTTTTCAGGGTACATACACCAGTCATTTGCTGACCAGGAATCTTGTCCCAGTTTACATTGGTGAACTCAACAAAGAGGCTGTGCGGGCAGTGTGGTGTTCACTCAGTCTGGAATTGCTGTACCTAACAAATGATGACGAGGAGCGTTACAGCATCCAGGCTCATTCAGGACTCCTGCGGAACTTGACCGTCCAAGGTGCTGATCCACCACTGGGTTACCCCGTTTACATGGCACAAAATATTCTTATCAAAACTTTGCCAACTCAAGCATTTCTGTGATCCATCAACTACAACAGACCACTCTAGTCAAAAAAGGTAATGTGAAATACTCATTTTTAATATGCAACTGCATAATCTTGCCAAACCATTGTGTTAATATATAAATTAACAAAAATGCTATCCTCGTTATATTTTTACCTGTTACTACATGACATTTCTATACTGACTGCAAGAAACTGATTTGATTTTTAATTAATTTTGAATTTTTGGCAAAGGTTCAATGTTACTCACTCTTAATTAATTCCTTGTGTCAAGGTTTTTAGTTAAATTTTAACCAGTTGGACAAAACTGTACATAGAAATTGTTTTATGTAGAACATGATAAAGGCATGGTTTACTAATATGTACACAAAGTTTCACATTCACCAATCCGTCAAAAAACGTAGTATGCTTGGTTTTAAACTGCTATTGCAGTAAACTAATGTATTCAAATGTCGGGTTTCTATTTAAGATAATCAGTTCCCTCAACGTCAATAAAAAAAAGTCATTAAAGGGGCCATTAAAAAACGATGTCATCAAGAGGGGGTTAGAGGGGTTTGCTGGCTTCGGAACACAATGTGGACAGGAAATGGGGGAACAAAGTCCTTATGAACATCCATTAATGGTGTTTTACAGTTTTTGGTTGTTCTGTTTGATCAATTTTGAACAGTTTTGAAGGGGAGAAGGACACCAAATTTGTCCCCAGCCCCACATTTACTTGAATTTTTTAAACCTCAGGAAAGTCGGAATTTATGTTTAAAATTAGTGTTTAATAGCAATTTTTTGCTGGAAATTACCTTCAAGGGGGAGGACGTCCTTTTTGAATGGTCCCTAAGTTGGTCTTAATTTAAAGATGAATAATAGTCATATCACCTTAATTTTGGTGTAAATAAGTTTGATTTGAAGGAGCCTTATTTTTAAAAGGAAAGATTATCATGCTCAATGTCAATCTGAGTTAAATGTCTTTAAAGACAAAACAAAACGACAAAAAAAAAATTAAAATTGTTTATACAAACTGCCTAAATCTGATAATTTTTATTTTGTTAAAAATACTAAGTAGATGCATGGAAAAGTATTTTTGAAATAATTATTTTTTATTTCATAAATCTTGAACATAACCCCATGAATAAGGATCTTTCATTGTAATGAACTATTTATTTGGCAGAGTCCTTATAAAATGCATAGCATACTTCACTCGGGGTAGAATAGTTTGTTCATATTGTCACAGGTTTATTTAAAAATTTTAATTTAATGTTTATTAATGAAAAATAATGAAAAAAAAAAAGAAGAAAAATGCTGTTGTACATTTATTGCCTTACAATATTTTAGTTGACAAAACCTGGTAAATCTTGAATCTGTTTTTTTTGTAAATAAATATTAAGACTATTAAATGTGTGTACAAATATCTACTTTATTACAGCACAGTTTGAAGACAAATAGCCTAAATATATTTCACCAGCATTTTTTGAAACAATATGTAGAATATAAGCAATGGGTCCAACATCGATAAAAATTACACAAAGTGATTCTTAGATTCGAATCGGTCATTGCTATTTTTTAAAAAAACTGGTGAAAAACTATACTGATATAATAAACGCAGAAAACATTTAACATAGGAAAAGACATTTAAACGTCACACCTTGCAACCCGTGATACATTGGCCCACAAATGTCACTGATTTTTTGCTGCCTGTCGCCTTAGCAAAATGTAGATCTTTTCTTTGATCCACTCCTTGTTATAAGGTGCATAGGCATTGATGGATTTTTGATAGCTGAAAATACATAATGCAACATCAGGATCGGAACACGATATGTGTTTTACATTTATGAACAAACCAATTCTTACACCAAGCATGATAAGTCTGCCAATTGATCGATGAAATCAAAAAGCTGACTGATGTCATAAGTGATAGATGGACTGTTTGGATTTTGTCGTTTTAAATGCTCCTCAAATATTTTGCAGACACCTGCAAGAAGAAAACATAAATAATTGTTAACAGATATCTAGCATACTTTAGGAGCATATCATTTTGCATTCTGAATTACTAATTGGTTGATTGACTGATATTATTTTCCAACATCTATGTTCATAGGCCACGTACAAGTTAAGTATGAAAAGCGAGAAGATAGTAAGATAAGATCAGTATAGTGAGCACCAAGTTTGGAGGGAAAACACGTGGTCTGAAGATGTGGTTCCAGCTATGTTAATACTTCAAAATTTACTTCCCGCACGTTGAATAATGTATTCTTTAGTTCAAATAATATATATGAACTAACAAGTTGATGGTGAAACATTACGCCAATGAAATTTTGCTCCAAGTCTGAGCTGTCAATAGTAAACATGCCTGTTGCCATCACAACACAATCAAGCGCAACATCAAATCATTGTTCATAAAATCCAACGTGAAAAACTTTTAGTTATAATGAAATTCAGGATCACTTCATTGATTCCAGCCCTATTACCTTCCATGCATTCGTTTACAGATTCGTAGTCTGAATACGTTCTTGTGTCCGGCTTTATTCCCGGCTGAACTAATAGAATGGTGTGCGCCTGCAAAAAAAAAAAAATGGAAACAAAATTCACGTTTGATGAAGACACCACAATGCAAAAAGTATATCGTACACAATTATGCAAAACAGCACTAAAATGGAGTGAAATTTTTATGAAACTAAGAAATGTACTGACCATGTTTAGAGCTTTATGTTCCCGGGGATTAATGAAATGCTGACTATTCAAAAAACCTAAACGAAAATTGACAGCAAATGCTTCAGATCACGAAGAATTGGAATCTAGAGTAACAAAACGTTTAAAGCGCTCCAGCCGTCGACTTTTAAAGACGCCATCTTGAAATTCGATGCTACTAATCTTTTTATTATTTCTGTAGGTATTGTTCGTATTAGTATCTATATGTTAGTGCTGATGTATAAGAGTTAAATCTACACATTGCTTCTTTAAATTAAAGCGCAAAAATATCATCAAGGACTTTTATTTGGTTCTAAATTCGACGTTAAGACACCAAACATGGCCGCCGAAGTGACAGTTTTCAGCTTCAATATTAGATGTTCAATCAGCAGACTCAGCGACACATTGCCATGTGTACAATGAAATTTTTACCATGGTGTCGTATTTTGTAACTTAAATTACTTTAATTTATTTGTCTGCATTATTTTAATCGCTGCTTGTTAACTATAAAGCTATGGAGGAAGTTTGGGTTCTAATTCTGTTGTCCGTAGCAATGTTGGTGGGGAGTTATTTATCGGGCACAGTACCATTGATTTTCACAATGTCGGAGGTATGTATTCTGCATACTCATTTAATTATAATTATAAAGACACATTTCCGCAACTGTTTATCTCATAATAACGTTTACTTTTTAAGGGAAAGCTTCAGTTGATTTCTATCTTTGGAGCTGGGTTATTGATGGGCACAGCATTAGCAGTAATCATACCAGAAGGAGTTAATTCACTGTATAGTTTTGAAGGTTGGTTTCTGTTTGTGATTTATACCATATGCTTTTCTAAAGTAAATATGCAGTACCTGCTAGAAAATTAAGCACGACCAGACTTTGATATCCATAAATTTTCTAGGTTTATTTTCACTAGATAGCTTTCCCAGAAGAGTGGAATGAGGAAGGAGATTTTTTTTTTACAATTAATATTTTTAGGGCAAATATAGATAAATAAACTTCATTTGCGCTTTGAATGACACGCCTGTTCAAAATATGTAGGTTAGGTTAAATTAAATAAAAAGCATTCTTTTATCGTAATTGTTAAAATATAAAGTAGAACGAACCATGCAGTGGTGCAGGAAACCAACGCCTTCGTTTCATTCAACGCGTATTTGGAGATTGTACGGAGAATGTAAAGGAAACTGGCTACGCAACTCTGGTTTGCCATATGTTGGAATATTACGCTGCTATTTGGCACTCTCACAGGAATGTTCATATTCAAGATATAGAGATGGATCAGCATAGGGCAGCCAGATTTGTTAAGGACAGTTACCAACATTAAGCAAGTGTGACAGAAATGTAAGGGGAAGTTATAATGTGCCACTAGGAGGCATAGCTCTCTCAACACTGGGAAAAGTGATTGGTTATAGAATGATGGTCACTACTGCAAAACTGCAGGTATTTTGGCTGTGGCTAAGATGCCAGCTATGCCGTAGGCCAGCCAGATTGCTGGAATGTTGTTATTGATGTTAGTAAGAATATGTGAAATTAGGTCAGTTGTTGTGCTGATGGGCAAAGGGGGTGAACGAGCTTTGGTCATATGCTTGGACATTGCTTGTCATATGGCATAGTGTCGCAGTGACTTTGAGGGGTGCTGTGTATAAATCCATGTTTTGAGAACACGTTGTCTGGGTTAATACGTAGTTGAAATGTAAACTTTTTTAGGAAAAAGGGGATATTGAGGTTTAAGTACTTTATCAGTTAATGGGGTGGTGAATTGAAATTTCTGGTGGGGCGGGCAGATGACTATTTTGTCGGTGATGGAAGAGTGGAAGCTTGTTAGTGCCGCCGCCATTGTTTTCCTTTTAAGTGCTCGCACCAGCTCCACTCTAAATTGGGACATGTTGAAGTCCAGACACGAAAAGTTATCTATGGGGTTATTCAAACGTTTTACTCTTTCTTGTTTCCCATATTTTAACGCCTTAAGAATACTATAGGAGTAGACATATTCACTCAAATCCTTTGGCCGAACTTCGTGCCAAGATGGATGCTAATCTAACATTGCTTTCCCATCTACAAATATGGTCATCCATCATATGCATTCTTTGCCAACACAATCCATTCGAGTGCATGTGATGGACTTCTTCTGAGCACAACATGGGGTGATTAATTCGATCCCAACTCCAAAAAACGAAAAATATCCCACGTTTTCTTGAATTTAACATGGCAAACTTCATAACTTTTACAAGTTGCAGAGTATATTAGCTCAGATACAAGTTGGAGAGTCATTTGAGGATTTTCACCTGTATGCACCATAAACTTTTAAAAGCTTTGCATCTTACGTCCCAGAAGCATGCTATTAAATCATGATTGAAAATCCTGACCTGTATTGTTTTAATGTTTATAGCTTGTTTTGAGGAAATTCTCAATTTAAAGTTAACAACACTGTACTAGAATATGCTTAACGTTTATATTTATTCCACCATTTTATGTGTGACATTTTATTTTACAATTGAAATCTGAAAAAATTAAATTGATATATTGGGTTGTGGATTTCCAGAGTAAAATCTTGTTTCTTTTTCATAGCTGAAGGATTGAAAGATCACAATCACCAATCTACTCTAGTGGCAGATTCCATATCAGTTGCACAATCCTCACATCATGGCTCCCATTTGGAACCACACAGTGTGATTGGGTTTGCATTGGTTCTGGGATTCGTTTTTATGCTGTTTATTGACCAAATTGGTGGCGGACACAAAAGTGCAGGTAAACCTAGATCTAAATATTCGTAGCATTTCAGACATTGTTTTATTAAACATATATATATACAGTGTAACAGTGATTGGATATATATAGATATCTTTATTCAGATGCTGAAAGTGGCTCTAGCAATGGTAAAAGCCGAACAAAGGTTAATGCTACCTTAGGGTTAGTTGTACATGCTGCAGGTAAGACTTTTATTATAATTGGATATGTTTTTGTAATAAATCTTTCATTATAAATATATAAAACCCAAGATTTTTTTAACTTTATAGCTGATGGCATTGCATTGGGTGCGGCAGCAACAACTTCCCGTGCTGACGTTGAAATGATTGTGTTTTTTGCAATCATGCTTCATAAGGTAGGCATATGGTTATTTGTAATATTGCCTTGCCAGTCTTATTTTAATTCCAAATCTTATCAGGAAAATAAGTTAAGCAGGGTATTCAACAGTGCCTATGTATCTTAAATTTAATAGCATCTTATTATTAATAATTATTCAGAATGGTTAGTGTGGAAAAATGTTGGTGTGACTTTTCAAATGCTTTTGCTGAATAGCAGTGATGGCTCGTAGATAAATTAGTGGGGTTGCTGTGAAGTAACACTGTAAAGCACGCCAGTCGACACTGCGGGAGCAACAGTGCTCTCCCGCAGCCTGTCGTGCAGCTTCCTATGAGCACATGTGCACAACACTCAAGCACCGCGCTGCTGGAGCTGTGAAACGCACAGTTCCATACAAAATGTTTTTTTTTCTTTTTTCATTAACTGGGGATGGCGTAAGAATTAGTTAAATAAATTAAAGGATAGTTTAAGAATAAATTAAATTTAAAAAGAATTAAAGAAAAAAGGGCTCATATTAAATGATATCAAGTGATAGGTTGTGCTGCAGTTCCACAGTGCCTATACACAAGCCGCCACTGCTGAAGAGAAACTCAGTTGAAATCGTCAGTACTTAAGCAGATTTATGAGATGCAATTTTAGTTGTCATTTATAAACTCGTTTTGAAAGTCTTTTAAAAATAATTACCATTTCCAAATTAATATTAATTTAGAATTTTTGTGTTCCTAAAATACTGCTAGGAAGGAATACATGTTTTTATTGAGAAAATTATCCATTAATTTAGAATGTTAAAAATAGTATACATTGTATTAAAAGTAGCATTTTTATTACTTTCAGGCTCCTGCAGCTTTTGGACTGGTTACATTTTTACTCCATGCTGGAGAAGACAAAATGCGGATACGAAAGCATCTGTTGGTGTTTTCATTAGCTGCTCCTGTGCTTGCTATTGTAACATATTTTGGGATAAGCCAGGTAATTTCTCTTATGGTTTTATTTATTATACAGTTTGAGACTAAGGAGTCTCCATATTTTACCTTCTTAGGGTCTTTCATGATTGAATTGCTCATAATCGTTGTAGAAGTACAACAAAATAAAATTTACCAAAATAGCGATATTATTAAAAAAAAGTGTTGTAAGTAAGTATGTTTTGTTGTAGAATGTTCTAATCTCACATTAGGAACTCTTTTGTTCGATTTATTTCCGAAGATAATATTATTGAAAGTAATGAAGTATTTTACGGGAATGCAACTTCTATAATAATGTTAATTTTTTATGTTTTAGGAAGGGAAGGAGACATTGTCTTCAATGAATGCCACTGGCTTCACAATGCTGTTTAGTGCTGGTACATTCCTTTACGTTGCCACTATTCATGTCCTGCCTGAAGTGGCCAATCGTGCCCATTCACGAGGTGGAACTAATGATGGAAGTGAACATTCTAAGCTGGGCTGTGTCGAGTTTTGTACCCTTGTTGCCGGTACGCTTTTGCCCCTGTTATTGGCCTTAGGCCATCATCATTGAACCAATGAACGTTTCAAGACGGTTACATGCTGTCAAGAGTGTGAAAGTGTTCCTCGTCGTTTTTATCTTGAAGCTGTTGTGGGAATGTATATATCAAATCTTCCATGATGTCTGCAGGTAAGTACAGCAAGACATTCCACTTTGCGTGTAAACCTTCCACAGTTTGGAAAGTACAATTTTTCCAATATGAGAAAGCGTAATTGTTAATATTATTACAAAATCATGTAAAATGTTAAGGATGGTTGAAAATTTAGTACACTGTTTGAACAAAAAGTAACTGATTGATTGATATTTTACTTTTAGCCAATTATGATTCTACATTTTAATAATTTATAAAATTCAACAAACCCAGATCAATTTATATAAGATGTCATGTACATCTTTAAAAACAGACAATCATTAACATTGTATCAATAATGGAGAACATTCGAAGTAACGCGTTTTTACAAATAATACAAAAATAAATTCATGCAATAAAAAAGTCTTTTAAAATTATTGTTCGAAAAGTTTAAAAAATATTAAATATAAGTTTAAAATTACAATGTTCAAGTGCATAATTTAAATGAACGTGTCTGGTGCATAAGTATTATTCACACCAGCATTTAATTTCAAAATTGTTCCATGATAATAACTATTAAGGTCGGTATGCACCAGAGGAAACAAACACATAAAACATACACACGAAACACTGAACAAATACTTCCAGCATGTTTTTCGGAACATGTGTATTTTTCCTTTGATGTCAGAAAATCGCAGTTTTCGACACATGTTTCACAAACACTTCTGGACACACCAAGGCTGCATGTGTATGTTTAATATTTCTTTTGGTGCATATGCACCTTTATGGGATTTATGATTCCTCTAATAAACCGTTTAAGCAATTCAGGTCAACTAAAATAACGATAACTATTAATGAAGAATTCAGACATTAAAAAGTATTTTTGCTCACAAGTACACGTTTTTCAAGACACAAATGCCCTAAAGCTACAATTTTAATATTAATGTATGTATAATTAATAATGTTATTTATTATTTTTAAATATGTTAATTGGTTAAACATAATTAACATTAGTTTAGATTGAAGTAATTATTATTTAAGACAAAACTCAAAAAACAACAACCAAGAACTGGGATATTTTAACTTGTTGGCCTTTGATGTCCATTTGCTAGTAGCATCATTTATGTGTCGCATCAATTTTAAACAATATTTACTTGAAAGCTTTCACTGTTAAGAAAAAATACATTGGTTTAACATATCACGTTTCATCAAAAAGTTGAAAGTACAAATGTGGAATTGGTGGTATGTTATTTCTTTGATTGTATGCTTGGAAATTTGGAATACAACTGAAGTTTGCATTGCAAAATTATTTCAATCCTGAAGTGCTGTAAGTGTGAAACAAACATTTGGCATGTGTAAAAAATGAATTTGTAATATACTGTAAATTTATATCTAAAAGGTTTTTAGTGTATTAAAGTACTGATTCCATATTTACTATTAAAATACACTAAAATGTCCATTTTATCAGATTAAATTCGGGCAAGTTTTACTGTTGAAATAATTCAATATACGGTGTATTTTGTTAAATATGTATCATAAGAAACCAAATTTAATTATAGAGATATAAAATAACCTAAACCCTGAGCATGATATTACTACTGTATATCACATATAATTATATTCTACCATTAGGACAAGATACAAGGCTTCTTCACAAATCCCATGATTATGTTGATCACCCACATCCTGATATATGAAGACTGAAGGTGTATAAAAACTTGCCATGCAACTCTTTGAATCCACAAATAAATAAATTCATCTGGTTCAATATTAGGTATGAACAACTTATTCTTAGGTTTATTAATAGTAATTTTTTTATACATATCATTGTTCTCTCATTAATGAATTTCATATTTCAATACTGCATAGTGACGTTCATCATCTAAGGTAATGGTCCAATATTGTTGAAAATAATGCAAATCCAGCAGCACCAAAAACACCTGCCTTAACACCAGCTATTCAAGATATAAAATTCAATATTAGTAACGTGTGCAAGTTACAGCAAAAGCAAGAAACTGTGAGTATTCACCTCGTAAACCAATTATGCCCCCAGTAACGGCACCTGACAAAGTTCCATTTTTCCAGTCGCTCTTGCCACGGTGCTTAAGAAATAAGAAATGTTTGTGGATGAATATCTTAAAATCACAAAAATTCATTGCAATTGCAGAAGATTCATTCAACATAAGGCAAGTTTAACTTTAACATTAAAATAATTTCCAAATCAAGAAACGGATAACCCTCTTAAGGAATTTCAATTCCAACAAGGCAAGTTTCAGGAATGTGATTAAATGCATAGTTTCCAGAAAATCAAAAAATAACACAGCAGTAAACTTACACTTTCAATAGCACATTCTGTTGCTGCAAACATGGCACCCACAATAGCAAAATTCTTGGCCATAGATAAAGATTTATTTTTCATATCAGTTAAAACCTGCCGCGCAGTCTGCTGTTCTGCAGTGACTCCAGTCAGGTTAGGATCCACACTAGCTGAGAAAAGACCAATGGCTGCTCCAAGTCCATATCCTAAAATCAAAATCGGATTTTAAAGTTATTTCAAAAATTAAAACACCATCCATGCTAATTGAAAAGCTTTATCATAAATTATATTGCAAATAATGCATGTGATTTATGCCAATGAGCCGTAGTTGGTCAACTGTGCACAAGTGTAAAAGATGTGACAATTTTAATTTTTAGACGTGTTTTATAACTAAACCACATGTGGTTTGGTGACCAGTGGCTGACTGGGTGGTTTGGCGAAATAAATGTTCTTTAAGAGTTATTAGTAAGCTATTAGAAGCCCATTAACATTTGTAACATATTATGCAATGTTCAAGAGGGGTACACGTGCCATTGCATAAGCAAATGGACACCCTGGCCAGTTCACCAGTTTCTCGCTTTCGCAAATATTTTAAAAACACGCCAGTATTATAATTCATTCGATCTATATTTTACGTTTTATGCCATGCAACCGTGTTTACCTAATACACAGCTCATGAATGTCTTAAAAGTGCAACTTTCAAAAGTAGCTTCGACCATCTTTTCTTCCTTCGATTTTATCTTTAGAGGTACCAATCCACTTGGAAGTACAACATTGTCTCTCACGCGTAACCTATCACTTAGTAAAAGTTGTAAAATTTGATTAAAATCATGACCAGGTTCTGTATTTTTATCGCTTTTGGCTTCAATCATGCCAATGCTTTCCCCACTGGAAGTCGCCATGATAAAATATGGGAATAAACACTAGAAAACGTGCTGCTGCACCACGGCGCTTCTGTTTAAAGACGCCAAGGGCCCTATGGGTAGTTATAAAATTAAATATAACGTTACTAAACACTGGAATTGCTTAAAAACTGGGATTGGCTTTATTATTACATGATGATGCTTAGCTTTAACATTGATACGATAGTTGCCACGTTATTGATTGCGATACCTAACAAAAATCGATATGGGGCATCCATAAATAGCATACATACATGTGCTTGTTTTATAACATATATTCTCATCACGCCATTGTAAGGTTTTCAAAATAATTTACTAGTAAATTTTGTTAAAGTCCGATTCACACTTTTCTGCAAATGGGCTTAACAACCTTTCAAAATTGGTGATCCTCCGTTATCAACATACGGAGTTTATGAATGTTCCCTGCTATTGCTTACTTTCCGAACGGGAATAAATTCTTGTTAATGCTCGTTGCATACGTCACCAATCAAGCTTTGATGTGTTTTGATTTTTTTTTCGTCCAATTACAGAAGTTTTCTTTTTAAAGAACCAATTAGTAATTTATTAAAAGCTCATTGGTTAATTATATATTCTAAATATCCGATCCCATTCATATAAATAAACGTTAGTGAAAGTGGGTCGGCGATGATCTATAGCTATATTGCTTCGTTTTTTAAAAAAAAAATTTATCATTATTTGAGATTTTTCGTTTGTGAATTTCATAATTGTTTCCAAAATGCCACCTGTGACCGCCGGTAAGGATGCTAAGGCTGGTAAAGCGCAGAAAAACATAATCAAAGGAGATAAGAAAAAAAGGAAGAAGAGGAGAAATCAAAGTTACGGAATTTACATTTACAAAGTGTTGAAACAGGTGCACGCCGATATTGGAATTTCTTCTAAAGCCATGAGTATCATGAACAGTTTTGTCAACGATATTTTCGAACGCATCGCCTCTGAAGCTGCCCGTTTAGCCCACTACAACAAGCGGTTAACGATCACAAGCCGTGAAATTCAGACTGCTGTACGCTTGCTTTTACCCGGAGAACTTGCCAAACATGCTGTTAGTGAAGGTACAAAAGCTGTCACCAAATACACCAGTTCCAAATAAACTTTGATATAGGCCTAGCACTAAAAAACTGCAACGAAAAATTCATATTATCGGGGTTTTTTTTTGTATTATTTTAAATTCTTTCTGTTTTAATTAATCGATCGGTACAAATCTTAACTGGTAGACTACTTGAAACTGCAGTTAAAATTTGCTACTTTATAATAAACATAGATTTCTGTTGTCTGATTATGTAATTTTAGATGTCAATTCTACTACTATAGTTGCTGATTGTTTACATTTACTGTAAATGATTCATTTCGTTGTTTCTGGGGAGATTTTATTGAGATTATCAACTGACAGCTGTGTGGTGATATTTTAAGTGGTTGGTAACGTCACAATGCTGCTGAAGGAGGATGCACTGACCTAAAATATATAATTTTGGTTATAAAGCGTTTATGTTTAGCTGTTTGTCATGATAATTAAATATTTTGATGAATTTGCATGATGGTTAAACTTTTTTAGGTTCAATGATTGTTTTTTGACACCGTCTTGCACATCTAAGATTACCAGGATCATGCACATACATATGTAATGAGTGGTTAATTTGTGATAAATGGATCTGTCACAATTTTAATTGAAAAGTTTACTTTAGCAGAACATGATGTCATCTGGATCCACAGTTTTGACATTTTATTTGGCAAGTCATAGAAAATAAAACTGGATTGTAGTGATACTATATGTATAGGCATAATATAGGTCTGATTGTCAACTTTCATGTACTTTGAATAAGCAGCTCTGGTAAGGTTGCGGTAGATCGACTAACCAGATAAGAAATGAGAAAATTCATAGTACACATCCAGTGGTGGAAAAAGCCCAAAGCAGCAAACGTTTCAAGGGGCCCATTTCAAAAGTCTGATTGTTAAACGCTACAACATAAATGTGGTTCTTTGTTCCTTTTATTTTGAATTAGTAACCCATCTGATTTTCTGTCCCTTCTTCACAGCTCCTTGTGACTTTTAGGGGCCTGAGGTCCACTGTCATGGACTTTATTTTTTATGAGGGCACTAGGGCCCAGGAGGCACTTGTCCATTTGCTGCCCTGATAAAAAAAATTACTAAAATCAGACCATTTATATAGAAAAATTTGTTGCTTAAGGTGAATCACAACCCTATCACCTTCAATGGGTGAAATTTTAAAACACAATTTCAGCCAAACAAAAAGAGATTAAATAAAAATAAAAAGTGTTTTATATAGCTTGATAAATCAGCAATGGTATCACTTTTTCGTTTTTCACTTTGAGCTGGTAGATTTTTTTAAATTAATAAAC
>JAQGAE010002722.1:0-16830 GCA_034696685.1 Julus scandinavius | reverse complement strand
GTGCATACTGTTTTTTCCTTTGATCCGGACTGCCTCTAGAGCGATCGTCAGGAAACATAAAAATGTTTCCTGAAAATAAACGTTTTTCAATAAACGTTTCACCAAACTATGGGACACACATTCAAGATAACAAATGTTTGTCCATGTTTCTGTTTCATGTTTCCATATGTTTCCTCTGGTGCATACCATTTTTTCTAAGTTCCGGACCGGCTCCAGAGCGATCGGCCCTTTTTCAACATACATTTCACCAAACTTCGGGAAACACCCAAGATAACCAAAGTTCGTCCATGTTTCTGTTTCATGTTTCCTCTGGTGCATACTGTTTTTTTCTTTGAACCGGACCGGCTCTTGAGCGCTCCACCGTTTTTCAACAAACGTTTCACCAAACTTTGCGACACAACCAAAACAACAAAAGTTTGTCCATGTTTCTGTTTCATGTTTCTAGATGTTTCTTTTGGTGCATACCCTTCTTTTACATAGATGCCCTTCCCCTAAACAACAAAACAATGTTTGTTTTAATCAAATAAATGGCATTATCCCTTTCATTACACACGCCTGTTATAAAATGTGTTTTTTCTACCTTAATTATAAAATAAATTTCTGAATTGAGGTGGAAAAATAGTCAATTTTCCCTTTTTCCTCCCCCTTCATAAATTCCTTATTTTTCTTCTTAAATTGTAATTATATTATGGCGTGTATCTCGGATGAATTGCTAAAGTTCAACCGGTTTTTTTTTATATTATTTTTCTTAAGATAGATCTAATTATTTTCACTCACTTACCCGGCATGCACTCTACTACCTATGAATATCATTAAAGGGAGGATATGCATCTCTAATTAGACTAGAAAATCAAAGCGAGGGAATTGGGAGCTTATCACGGCTTTCATTCCCATTTTTTACATATTTTTTTTTTTATATAAGAGACCCAAAATTTTAGTACGCTATTGGATTTCCATTACTGCTCTTTTTCAATGATGGATTTATACGAAGGACTTGCTCTTAATCTACCTTTGATTTCTTTTACAAATTTCTTGATTTTTAGTCACAGGTGGCTTCGTGTCCTTTATTTAATTAATGATGAAATTCCCATTTGGGTGAAGAAAAAACTTGTATTTTGTAATAATTAATGTTCTCACTTCATGTTTAGTTTTACAATTAATATGTAATTATACTTTTTTCTGGCGTTGGAAAGCTTGTTATGATAACTGGTCATGTAATGGCCATATTTGACCACTAATGGTCATTTATTGACCATATTTGACAACTGATGGTCATGTATTAACCGTATTTGACCACTGATATATTTGACAACTGATGGTCATGTATTAACCGTGTTTGACCACTAATGGTCATTTATTTATTGACCATATTTGACACCTGATTGTCATATGTTGGTCATATTTGACCACTAATGGTCATTTATTGACCATATTTGACCACTGATGGTCATGTATTAACCGTATTTGACCACTGATGGTCATGTAGTATCCAAATTTAACCACATATGGTCATGTATTGACCATATTTGACCACTGTTGATCATGCGGTGGTCATATTTAACCACTGTTGGTCATGTAATGGCCATATTTGACCACTGATTGTCATGTGTTGGCTATATTTGACAACTGATGGTCATGTATTAACCGTATTTGACCACTGGTGGTCATGTATTGTTTAAATTTAACAACAGATGGTCATGTATTGACCATATTTGACCACTGTTGATCATGCAGAGGTCATATTCAACCACTGTTGGTCATGTAATGGCCATATTTGACAACTGATGGCCATTTATTGACCATATTTGACAACTGGTGGTAATTTCATTTATTGACCATATTTGACAACTGATGGTCATGTATTAACCGTGTTTGACCACTGATGGTCATGTAGTATCCAAATTTAACCACATATGGTCATGCATTGACCATATTTGACCACTGTTGATCATGCGGTGGTCATATTCAACCACTGTTGGTCATGTAATGGCCATATTTGACCACTGATTGTCATGTGTTGGCTATATATGACAACTGATGGTCATGTATTGCCCTATTTGACCACTGATTGTCATGTATTGACCATATTTGACCACTGTTGATCATTCAATGGTCATATTCAACCACTGTTGGTCATGTAATTGCCATATTTGACCACTGATTGTCATGTGTTGGCCATATTTAGCCACTGATTGTCATGTCTTGCCAATTATATACCACATGTATATAACATGTAAAATACACATTGACATACATTCAGTTTATGTCCATGCATACATGAATTTATTTGCA
This sequence comes from Julus scandinavius, assembly GCA_034696685.1. Lineage (NCBI taxonomy): Eukaryota > Metazoa > Arthropoda > Diplopoda > Julida > Julidae > Julus > Julus scandinavius. The sequence continues at coordinate 14,538 of JAQGAE010002722.1, read as the reverse complement.
AATGTTGACATTTGTAGATATACATGTACTTATATGTCCATACATGTTCACATTTAAAAAACTTCCTGTCTAGACATATGAAAAATAAGTCATATATGCCCTGGAAAGATAGAATTGTAAAAATATTTGTTTTGCCAAATTACACACCGTATTCTTGAGACTTTTGATAACTAATTGCCTTTAGGGAATATAATTTCGTTAAAACTTTCGTAAATTTTAACGAAGTAATTCTTAATTAAGATGACCAGAATGAGATGAGGTCAAGAGAAAAAGATGTAGCCGTAAGATATGAAATCACATGCTTTTGTGGTTTTCGACAATGTTTTACCCAAAATGTGAAACTTGTTGTCTAGAAACTTTTATTCACGTTGTTACTCAAAGCCACCACAAACCAAATTCGCGAAATGGAAACACATTATTAAATTAAATTTATGCCAAGGTGAACAATTTTGTTACGGTCGGTTGAAAAACATAATTTTTAAGTTTCTGTCTTATGTCTCATCAACAAGTTTGTCATCGTTTGAACATCATCAGCAGTGATTTTGTTACCAAATCACTGTTACATGGCTAAAAATATCACAAATTATTGGTTAACATAATGTTGTTGAAATGTATCAGCAACTATGATTTTGTTACCAAATCACTGATGCATGGCCAAAACAATCCTTGCAACTTTAAGGATAGCATAGTTTAGTTTAAATTTCATCAGTTGTGATCTTGTTACCAAATCACTGCTTATATTTTTCACTAATTTAAGTATAACATACTTATATTTTAATGTAAACATCAGTTGGGATTTCGTTACCAAATCACTGATAGATGATCAAAACAAATAAACTGTAAGATAGCAAAGTTTAGTTTAAATACAAGCAGTTGTGATTTCGTTGCCAAATCACTGATACATGGCCAAAACGAACACAAACTGTAGGTTAACATAATTGTGTTTAAACATCATCAGCAGTGATTTTGTTACTGAATCACTGATACATGGCCAAAACAATCACAAACTGTAAGATAACATAATTTCGTTTAAATATCATCAGTTGTGATTTTGTTACCAAATCACTGATACATGGCCAAAACAATCATAAACTGTAAGATAGCATTGTTAAGTTTAAATATCATCAGTTGTTATTTTGTTACCAAATCACTTATACATGACCAAAACAATCACAAACTGTAGGTTAACATAATTGTGTTTAAATATCATCAGTTGTGATTTTGTTACCAAATCACTGATACATGGCCAAAACAATCCCAAATTATAAGATAACATAATTTCATTTCAAAATATCATCAATTGTGATTTCACCTATAGATGGCGTTGTTGTCACTCAATTATCTACAGTAGCGCCCCACACGGCCATCGTCAGTACTATAGTCCACGGACCATCTTTACTACACAATGTACTAGTCTAATCGATATAGATTGTTGGAAAGAACAAAGGGCCGTTAAAACACATTTGTAGATCCTATATAATTGTGTAAATATATTTGTTGAATAATTTCATTTTGTTTGGGGTATCCGTGTTAATTTCCTTTCCGATGCAATGGCGTCAATTCCCCTTAATGGGATGTATATAAATTTCTGTGAATGTGCAATTAGAAAACAGGTGTTTCAGTGTCCACACATGCGCACAAATTAGCCATTTGATTATGCGGCCCAATGTTCCCGAACCTATTTTAATGTTCAACGCGCCCGACTCAAAAATAATTGCAATAAAGCGTGCGTTTAATGCGCTCTATAATCTATGGTGCGTACATCCATTTTTAATAGGGTTGCGAAAACACTATCAACTATATACCAGATTATAATGTTGAATGAAATCAATAATGCAATAGGTTACATCTCTGTGCTCTCTTCATTTCATCATGTGCATCGTTCAACAACATTTTACACAAAAGGTGTATATACATATATCAAATGCCAACAATTTTCACATTTTAACATTTTGTCAGCGACTGAATTTCACTAAATTTCATATATATTTTGTATAAGTCGTGTTAGTTATGCCCGGTCACGTTCAACTTGTGTCTGCAATACTTCCTATTTTGCATTTTTTCTATTTTACATTTTCAACCTCTGCTGATTCGCAATTTTTGATGTATTGTTAACTCGTGCTGTTTTAAATATCTGAAATTTACATTTTAAATGTAGGTTTGAAATTTGCATTTGAAATACAAATGTGTGGAAATGAAACGTACGTGTTATGCAGTAAAGCTCATGTGTTATTCATTGAAGCTCATGTACTGCAGTGAAGCTCATGTGTAATGCAGTGAAGCTGATGTGTTATTCATTGAAGCTCTTGTGTTATGCAGTGAAGCTTATTTGTACTGCAGTGAAGCTCATGTGTACTGCGGTGTAGCTCATTTGTTATGCAGTGAAGCTCATTTGTTATGCAGTGAAGCTCATGTGCACTGCGGTGTAGCTCATGTGCACTGCGGTGTAGCTCATGTGTACTGCAGTGAAGCTCATTTGTACTGCGGTGTAGCTCATGTGTACTTCAGTGAAGCTTATTTGTACTGCAGTGAAGCTTATTTGTTATGCAGTGAAGCTCATGTGCACTGCGGTGTAGCTCATGTGTGATGCAGTGGAGCTGATGTGTAATGCAGTGATGGTCATGTGTTCTGCAGGGAAGATCGTGTGCATTGTAGTGAAGCTTATTTATTATGCAATATAATTATATATATATATATATTACTCATCAGCACCTTATCAAGTCTCACACATAGCAATATGTCCCATAATTGGCAAGACATGGCTAACAGACATGACTGAACATAGTCCAAAGTTGGCCCATCAGTGGCTAATTTAGGCACATACATACGTAATCCCATCCTTGGTTAAATGATCAAATATTTTCCACCCTGATAAACTTGTATTTTTTCGCAAACTCCAACCGTTCATTGGTCAGACAGACAAAAGAGCCGTGTGGGGGACATGGGATTCTCCCCTCCCCACTAAAGATCTCCCATCCTCCATTATTTTAATGACAATAGATGGTGACCAATCTGCTGGCCGTTGATAAAAGCGTGACAATGAGGCCATCCGTTTCGCCAGGCTTGAAAGTCAATCTAAAGACAATAAGATGCAGCGATGAAAAAAAAATGCCGCCCTGGAGAATCGTAGAAGAGTGATAACTAACCTCTACGATCTTTTATTCGCACTTAATCAAAACGTGTGTGGACGACACTCAAATGAAAACTTAAGCCATTCTCTCTTATACTCTACACTAAATGCTTGCCCAGATAAAACGCCGTTTTTCCAAAATGCCAACCAAATGGCAAACAAATGGTGCCATGAATAAGAAATTACGTCGCACTTTAAAACCAGAGAAGCGCCCTCTGGATCCACACATCTTGACCCTGGATTTTGTTTTCAATCTAGACATTGGCATGTGCTCAAAACCAATTTCACATGCGGTATTCAACAATGGATTTCGAGGAATATTTTCAGGGGTTCAGATAGATTGTATTTATATAAAAAAATTAGGTTCTTGTTTTTGATAAGTAGGTATATGTACAAATTGATGTATCATTTACTCAATTCATATATTAATGAAACAACATTAAAATTCAGTAAGATTTTTATAAGAAAAAGATTATATTCTTGAATTTTGAGGTGTACTTACATATACAAAGTAATGTATGACCCATATTTGGTTTAAAAATAGTGAATTTGGGCAAAAATGGTCAGTATGTCCAATTTTTCGTGTGGTCGTATATGGACCTACACATGACCCATATTTGGTTGAAAAATAGTGCATTTTCTCATGTCCCTTCCATGTCTCTTTATGACTCTGTCTGTCTGACCAATGGACTGTTGGCTTTTGCAAAAAAAAAGCAACAACCAAAAAGCAGGTCTAAAGTATCAAGTGTAAAAGTATATTTCTTTTTCTCGCCTGCGTGAGTTTATGCCAAACAAGGGTGTAAATTGCGCAGATCCGAATGGAAATAAAAGCAAATGCCATTGGCGCATCCATTTTGGCCACATGTAGTGTGGAGATAAAGGCCATTTTCTCTAGATTTTAATGTTGAATGGCTCACTTGGCAGAGATCAATAAGGAAGAAAACTACAAATGCCATTGCTGCTGCAACCCACAAAGATGCAGTAATACTATGACGCTTCCTGGCTTACATATCTCCTGTTTTATTTATCCCCTTCTCCAATTCCTCCTCCTCCTTTTCCTCTTTTTCCTCAACATCCTCTTCTCCATCTTCTTCTTCTTCATAGTCGTCATCTTCCCATCTTCAAACTCTCTATAGTGTTGCTATAGGAACCAATTTTGACTGTGTATTTATGTTGTTATTATTATATGTTGGAGCGTTTCTTATGGTTTTCATATATGATGTACACGGGGAATTTTGTATGATAATATTTTTTCATATCCTCCCTGTCTCAACCCCTATCTCCATGTTTTTCGTGGTCGTTTCTGAATAGTTGTGGCTTTTTTCCTCTCTGTATATATATATGTGACGATGTCGCCATTTTGTACATGTCAACTTTGGCTAATGGAAATGCCACTTAGGATGTTCAACCCTTTCTTTGACAATTGTGATATTTTTTTGTTGTTGCTACCCATGTGGTGATAAATTGGTGATGTTGCCAACCAGTGACATTTTTTTTCCCCACTAAGGTGAACTGGATGATGTATTTTCAGATACAACAATTTATAATTGTAGTAATAAAAGTTACTACAGATATATTTCAAATTTTTAATAATTGGATTTTAAAACTAAACTTTTGTTAATCTGCAGTTAAAATGGTTAGGTGATTTTAATCGATGATTATGTTGAAATGAATTTAGTATGTTTAAATATATTTTTCAATCTCAAATCCTACCCTTTTTATATTTTAAGGTACCGCCCGTTATGCTAATTTCCTTATGACTCCTAGATTTAATCTAATTAATGTTATTGTTGCTAAAGCTGATTAACTGCTGACAATGTTGGGTGTTGTATTAGGATTTCGTGACCGAACATAAATTCTCTCGCAAATGTGTAATTTGCATGCATTTTTCTATCGTCCAAGTTGAATAAGCGTAATTATTACCGGATTTATGCTCATTTTAATAGACTTACAGCATGCGAATGTTTTATTCATTCATGGACAAGCTGGAGATTTTAGTAATGCACAAATCGTAAATCACCCATGTATTTTTAATTCATCACCACTACAAGGTTATTATTATATATTGTTTTCTATAAAGTTTCACAGATTTACTCATGGTGGGGTTTTTTTTACCAAAATTTCCATATTATACTCCCAATTTCAAGGATTTTTAATGATAAGACATATACGGGGTGTAAAATCACTTTCAACCATACCTTACCCTAAACATCCCCATTTTTCTGAGGAGGGATCACAACCCTATCTTTTTCAAATGGTCAGGTTTGCGAAGATACTCACAAATGAATAAGGAAGGTTTGGGTGGGGGTGAAAATTATTTGGGGTGACTTGATGGATCAACAAGGGCCTCCTCCGCATGTCGTTTTTCACTTTGAAATGGTAGATTTTTTAAAAATTAATATACAAGTTTGAAAAATGTCCGTTATTTTGCACACGCTGCCAGCAGGTAGCAGCATGAAATAGGCTAGTTGTGAGTGCAAAAATTTAATTAAAAAAATCAACTATTTTAAAATGAAGGAAAAATAATGAGCGAAGCCCCTTGCTGATTTTTTAAGTTATTTTAAACAATTTTTTTATTTCATCATTTTTTGTTTGACTGTGAGTGTCTTTGCGAAAAAGTTGCACTCGGTACACATATTCGTCGAGTGGTTTGCCAGTAAAAGATAATAATATATGAATGAAACGATACGTTAATTGATTCATCGGTGCGCTGAGATATAATTTTAATTATATTTGCGGAGAGTACAATTTTAATTATGTTTCCGTAAAAACTCGGCGCTCGGCGAAACACGTATGTGTGTAGCGGAGTACTCTCCAATTCGTCGAAAGGCTCAGAGAATAAACAAATATTCTGTATTCGCCGAATACCGCATCTGTGGTGCCGCCTTTCGCCTCAACCCAAATGATGCAGGCACCAAAAACAGTTACCTACAAATTTCTCCACATCATCCCTGCTTCCTATGCACAATGAGAATGTATCTCTTTTGTACACCTGCGCACTCAACCCGTTTACATCGGTGGAACTAATACCCTTTCTGTTATCTAATATTTATAATAATCTCCCAATCTTATGGTTAAATTTCCGCACCATAGCTTGCGGCTATGCTTTAATTTCTCAATTTAATTTTTTATTAGAATTAATAGGATTGTATATACGATGAGGTGAGCTGAGACTCATAGTGTCAATAAATAACCTCTTCTGGTTAATACATCCTAGTATATAATAACTTAATTGATACATGCCGTATATCCAGAAAACTTAACTATAAATGGATCATTGCAGTTTAATGGTTTATCGATGGCTTACTAAGGTCCTATATGGCCCATCGCTGTTGCAAAATGTGGCCCATGCAAATACATGATTGCGTATAACCCATATACAACTTTATCAACCGGGATTTTGTGTTTCTGCAGCCAAGTTTCCAGTATTTTCTGATTTGTGTGGTTAATTCCGATAACGAACGTGACTCTTGCCTGTTAAACAAGTGATCGATTTCTAGTCGTCGACCTGCTCTTCTTAGAGAGCCTTATTAGAGGGACTAGCTGTGTTTAGCCACACGAAATTAAGCAATAACAGGTTTGTGATGCCATTAGATGTCCAAGGCCACATGCTCTCTACACTGAAGGTATTAATGTGTGCTTGCCCCTATCTGGAGGGACAGGGTAATCCGTTGAACCTCTTGACATTTTTGCACATTTTTAGTGAATTTGAGTGTTTACAATTGGTATAATGTCACCTTAACCCAGAGCACCACCAAGTGACAGATTCGTAAAGCTTTGTAAGCTCGTGGCCCATTAAGGGGGGTTGTCCTTTCCCCAAAGAATCGTTTGTATATTTAAATGCATGTTGGATTTAGTTTTTACACAAAATGGCAAAATGGTAAAATGGTGACGCTATATTTCCTGTATGAAGCTTTGACTTCCTGCATTGGTTTCCATGACGTCTTCTTTATATAGCCTGACTCTACTTTATATATTTTAAACTGTAATATAGTTGTACGTGTATTATTTGCCCACGTATTATTATAGATGTTTCGCATTTATTTTAAGTGTTGCGGTTGTACATTTGAGGAAATGTTTCCCTTAGGTCCACTGCTCTCCTACATGTCTGCTCAATTCAATTTGACGCTTTTCTGCGAAAATCATTAAGATTGAATCTGATACGAGTTTGGCCTCCAAAACTCGTCGCGTTATTATTTATGAATATGAGTGTGTATATATATATACTGAATAGAAAAATGCGATAAACGTTTTTTGGTTAGTCTTTTTTTTGTGTGTCTTTATTATTTGAAAGATACAAAAAAACAAATTTTTATGCTGGAAAATAAGTTTTTCGTGAGCCGCAAACTAATCTGCACGTAGATGTCCAATTTTGTTTTTGTTTTTCTGGACTTTGGTTGAATTGCTCTCTTGTTGTGTTCACGGATTTGTGAACATGTTTGACAAAATATCTAAATGAATTTTTAGTTTCTCGTAATTTTTGTAAAACCAGTTTGTGAAAATTTTATCCTTCTATCCATCCTCATTTCAGTAATTCATGTTTAAATTTAGTTTGTTTTTTTACATAAATATTGACTTTTATTTAATTTGACTAATTTCTAAAATTGAGACAGTGGTGATTAATATACATTTCATTGTTTTTCACATTTGGTTAATTTTTTTTAAAACATGCTAACAAATACAATGTATCCAGGGAGTCATAAATCCAAAATCTGCAAAGTTTTAAGATTTTAACATTTATTTTTGGTTTCCAACTTTTGGTCAACTTTTCTTTTTTTTAAAAATTTTATACAAAAAAATCCTGACTCTTTCGATAAATATTGTGATAATTGGATGTTGGGGAGGTACTTGAAAATGTAATAATGCCATGGCAATTTTGAAATAACGCTTGAATCTTTTCCAGCAAATGTACTGGACGTCCTGACAATTTTTTTTGTTAAACAAAGTCATGTTACTTTAAAAAAACCAAAACAAAAAAAATGGTTAAATTAAAATCAGGATGTCTAACAGCCTTGAAAATCGGGATAATTTTGTTGTTTTCTCCCATTTTAATTACTTAAATAAGTCTTACGATTTTGAATATTGTGCCACTTACTCGAGTGGTAAACCACAATTGGATTTTGCGTTGAAAAATCGTTCAATTTTTGACAATTTCACGCCATGTTTGGTCGGTAATCATTCGTGGTTTTCAAGAGCTTGTTATTATTAAATTTCCTATGTGCTCTCTCTCTCTCTTTCTGATACAACTTGCCAAAATGTTTTAATGGACTCTCGTTGGTAAATTTCATCAGAGCGTATTATGGAAAAGACTGACCCCAGTTTAAACTTAAGTCAATTTTTCCCATTTTCGAAGTGTGAATTTATTTATGCGAAAGATGGGCTCCGTAATGCGTTAATTAACACGCTTCATTTAAATGCTCTTGTCGGCAACACAATAGCATAATTGAATTTGAATCGAGATTAACTTATTGAAATGGTTGTGTTGGCCCTCTTTTCAGTTTGCCTCCACAATTCTCACTATATTTTCAGTAAAGGCAATTGAAATCCTAAAGTTCTCGCACGTTTCGTGAATACTTTATTATTATAATGCTAATTTGAGTTTATTAAATCATTCCTACTTTGAAAATTACTCTTAACGTGCTACAGCTGATTTGATTTTAGAGATAATGTTATGAATTTAATATTTAATCAGATAATTCGTGTTTCTAATTTCTTATACCAGTAATCGTCAATTTCTTTTGAGATTCTTTAACTTTAAACTATTTGTGGGAAATGATAACAACATTTTTTATTAGTATGATACATTCGTTTGAATGTTTAAAAATAACATGGCACATATGTTGTTTGATATTAAAGTAGCATGTCCCCACAGTCTGAAAAAATGCCCCTGATGATAAGGTTACATTAATAGCATATTTTTCTTAGGTTATGCATACGATTTCCACCCTGGATTTAGGTGGTTAAAGGAGGTTAAGGGGGTATGACCACATCAGAAGTTGAATTTCCCCTCCATTCTATTAGATTTTTCATACATTTCACATGTATATGTATGATGTGATTTTTGACATTGGTGTATCCCACATTGACCTATCTGGCATATGCTTTTAGTATCTTTATTTGTTAGACCCATTAAAATGGGAAATTCTTCCTGTTGTGTGTAGAAATTAATGCAAATGTTCGAAACATCGAGCTGCACTTAATAATATGAAAAATGCTAGTTTACATTTCGCTTATTTGGCATTTGGATTATTGGAAAAATAGCCATTTGGTCGGTTTCATTGGCCGGAAATATGGCTCGTGTCGTTTCAGGATGTTATTGCGTATAAAAATGCAAGCTTTTTGGCATTAGCATTATTAGTAGGATTGCGATGCCTATTCGCTGTGCATGCATCTTAATGGACTTTTACGATTGCGTTCATATTAATAAATTTTAAATGAGCAGATAGCCGCCATTCGTTATTTTGACCTAAAAGCACTAACTCATCAGCGAGGTCATTTTCTAATTGGTCGGACAAACCGCTAATAAACGATTCAACATCATCCCAGGATTTTCATGGATTTTGGATACACTAAACAAATTAGCGTCGCACACTATCAACATTTTATCAACATTTCGTTATTTCATTAAGTTTAATCATCAGTTAAAGATTATACTTATCCCCTCGTATATGTATATGCATGGACATCCAGGGCTTATCATTCCAGGATTGTTATGTGATTTTCAGGCTGGGGTTATCCTGTCATTCAAGAGTTGTCTGAAAATTGAAGGCTTTCTGATTATATACGTTATGACGTCTTGAGCTTGTCATTCCTGGATTGCCAGGTGTTTTCTGGTTATACTCGTTGAAGTCTGAAGTCTTCAATCCCTGGTGTCTTCTTGTCATTCAAGGATTGAATGAAAACTAGTTGATTAAAGAATTTTTGGATTGTACGTTAGACTTATCTTGAGCTAATCATTCCTGGATTGCCAGACGTTTTTTGGTTATACACGTTTCAGGCTGGAGCTTTCAATTCCTAGTGGTGTCCTTTCATTCAAAGATTGCCTTAAATTGAATACATAAGTTTGGATTGCACTTTGTCATCGTGGGCTTGTCATTCCTGGATTGCCAGGCGTTTTCTGGTTATACTCGTTTCAAACTAAATCCTTCAATCCCTGGTATTATCCTTTCATTCAAGGATTGCCAGAAATTAATTTAAGAATTTTCGATTGCACTTTATGCCATCCCGGGCTTGTCATTCCTGGATTTCCAAACATTGGCTGGATATACGCGTAACAGGCTTAAACCTTCAATTGCTGGTGACTTTCCTGTCATTCAAGGATTGCCAGGAATTGGCTACACACGTATTAAGACTACATTTCAAGTGCCTAACAGATTTGTTTTATAGTTGTTATGGTAGTTTATAGAATATAGAAATACTTTACATGATTCCTTCCTTCCTGGAATGAATGATTGAACTATTTTTCTAACAAGCCAGGTGTCTCAATCTCAAAAACTTGGATTAAAGAAAAATGACGATTGCAAACTATTAATTAATTATGCTTTAATGTGCATCAATTTTTAATTCTAATTATTAAACTTATATACGAATTCTATGATAGAATGTTTTGTATAAGAAAAGCAATTTATAAATTCGGGATACAGTATATAATAACTTAAGTTTCTCCGCACATGGGATTTTTCTTGTCAAAAATTCAATTATGCTGAAAACGCAATTGGTGATGACGTTTTCCATTCGTATTATATTTTTCTATAATCTCTCAAAGTTTTTTTTTTTTAATTCCGCTCATATAAATGCATATACATTCAAACCAATCTGCATTTCTTTTATTTCATATTTTTCCCTTTCAAATACAATTTGAATTGGGTTGAATTTGACTGGATTATACGAGAAAGTGGATTTAGTTTTTTGACAAAGCTAATCATAAAAATAGATAAAGGTAGGAAATAACCCTGAAGACGTTTTTTTTTTTTTTTGTTATGTGCGTAGGATTCATTTATAAGGGGCAATATTTGATTTAATAATTATTTTCTATACATAAATGTAATGCAGAGAGAGAAAATCGATAACTTTCATGGATATATTTTATTACGAATACTATATATATATATATATGCTCTTGACAAATTTCTACAAATTCCCATCAGAGATTTAATGTTTTTAATTTGAAATATCATTTTATAGTGTGCTGGATTTGTATTGTAGTTGGTGCGAATAAATGTCATCATTACCAACTATTGTGTTTGGAAATTAATCAATTACTTTAATGATTATATAAATAAGCAATTAGCTGGACGTGACATATACGAATTGAATATATAGTAGGTGTAACACACAGCTGTCACTGATTTCACGATTTTGTTTGATGTTGAACTAATTTCTATCGCATTATTTCTACCAGGGAAATATGTACTACAAAATGACTAAATCATCGAGCTGTAGCTTCAAACATACATTTGATGTCATTAATATTTAAATTCAGCTGATTGATGAGGCTAATTTTGATAACCATTTTGGCTTATTAGAACTATGAATACTTTTTATTGAACTATGAAATGGTTAGTCAATAGTACATATCAAATCTGTGACCTGTTGGATTTTCAAAATGACCCATAAAATCGAAAATAATTCCTGTATGGTCTGTAAGATGTAAATATTTCCAATATTTCCTTAAGAGCTGGAAATATTTCCTCAGGGTCTGAAAATATTTTCTCGAGATTTGGAAATATTTTCTCAAGTTTTGTAGATATTTACTCAAGGTCTGAAAACATTTCTTCAAGATTTGGAAATATTTTCTCAGGATTTGGAAATATTTCCTCAAGATCTGGAAATATTTCCTAAAGGTCTAAAAATATTTCTCAAGATTTGGAAATATTTCTACATTATCTAAAATTATTTCCTCGAGTTCTGGAAATAATTATACAAGATTTGGAAATATTTCTTACAGATCCGAAAATATTTTCTCGAGATCTGGAGATATTTTTACAAGATCTGAAAATATTTTCTCATGATCTGGAAATATTTTTTCAAGATCAGGAAACACTTCCCCGAGATCTGTAAATATTTCCACAAGATTTTGAAAATATTTCTCATGATCTGGAAATATTTTTTAAAGATCAGGAAACACTTCGCCGAGATCTGGAAATGTTTCCACAAGATTTTAAAAATATTTCTCAAGATTTAGAGATATTTTCTCAAAATCTGGAAATATTCCCACATGATTTGAAATTATTTCCTCGAGTTCTGGAAATATTTCTACATGATCTGAAAGTATTTCCTCGAGATCTGGAAATATTTCCTCAAGATTTGAAAACATTTTTTCAAGATCTGGAAATTTTTCCTCAAGATCTGTAAACATTTCATCAAGATCTGGAAATTTTTCTTCAAGATTTGAAAGCATCTTTTCAAGATCTGGAAATATTTCCTCAAGATCTGGAAATATTTTCTTAAGATATGGAAATGTTTCCTCGAGATCTGGAAATATTTTCTCGAGATCTGAAGATATTTATAATATGGCTTAGAAGTCTTATAAAAACATGTCAATAATCATTTTTAAACCCTAGACCAATCCCAATCTGTCCCAAGACCTAACATCAGTCATCCATTTCTAATATTGCCCACAATACCTAGAACTATTAGCAATATATCCTGTTTAGACTGAATGTTCCCGTTATTGTATGTGAGACAACACTGTTGGATTCTTCAATAGTTAAAATTGGTAAAGGGCCTCTTCTATTTAGTACGTTTTTGGTATACGTGTTGCTCATTTGCAGTCATGTTTTAAAAAGCAATTGACAATTACTTTAGTAGCTGTTTTGTACTAGTTAGTCAGTGTGAAATTACTTACATTATCATTATGTTAATTAGGTTCTGAATAAAATAGCTATTGTTATATGGTCGTACGCGTTCACAAAAATAAGGACTCTGTTTTTTTTTTAGAAAAAATGACGAAGAGGGGTGTGTATTATAAAAAGGGAGGAAGGCGAGTGGTTTATTAGCTTTCATGCCCATTGAGTGCATTTTAATGAGTAATTATCTCCCATTTCCTTCCACTAGCATGAATTGGCGGTGTGATTTTTCTGAATTAAAATTGTTGGGTCTCTTCTTCTTCTTTTTCTTCTTCAGTCGTGTTCACAAACACAATGACGCTTCTAGGCGTTCGTTGGAAACAAATGATTGAATTACCCCCTCGCTAACGATAATTATGGATCTGAGAAAAAAGGAAAAACGCTAAATGTAATTAAAACTGCCTCCTACTCCTTGTTTTTATACTTCACAATCCTTTTGTGAGGCGACGAAACGCTTTGTTTCCACTAACTTAGGTTCTGATTCGACAATTTATACTTTTCTACAACCAACTCGATGATTGGGAACAACCAATTTGGGTTTTGCTGTTAACTTGAAATAAAAGGATGTGTTTGCGAAGAATTTTGCGGCATAAAACCATTATTCAGTTCAATTCAACTCAATACCCTACAGTCAGCAAATAAATACAATATGGTAAGGGGGTCGTACCCAATTTCAGGAGAATGAAGAGTTATTTAATGACACTATGAGTCTCAAGCTCATCTCATCGTTTATACAATAAAATTAACATGTTTATTAAGGTCGGTACGCACCAGACGTAATATACACACACAAAAAACACTGAAACAAAGTTTCTAGCATGTTTTTCCAAACGTGTGTCCCAAAATTGTGTAAATTGTGATAAATACATTATTTATTACGATTTATGCAACGTTATTTGTGTGTATTTGTGATTTCTAAGATGGCGGCACTCGTAATTAATCAGGCTTCACTTTTTTAATATTCAATATACTATTCTCTATAAATTAGTTTATTGTCAGTGTTTAACAACTCGTTTTCGGGATCAGCTTCTTGTTACTTGTGTCGCCTTAAAATACACGTTCGTGTAACTGATAACTTTATGATGATTGTTAATACAGGTAGGTGTTCTTTAATTGTTAGCTTTTCTGGTATCCTTAGTGTGCCCTTATGCTTTATTTGCCCTTTAAATGTTTTATAGCTTGTACTGTTAGTAGGGGACTTTAAGCCTTACTGGTTGCATTAGTGGGACTGGTGCTCTTGCACTGGCATGTAGCTTTATTGGTAGCCTTAGCTTGACTTGTTGCCTTGATGTGACTGGTGCCCTTTGAATGGCTTATGCCATTATTGTGGCTTATAGCCTTAGCTTGGCTTACAATCTTAGCCTGGCTGTTACACATACAGTGGCTGATACCAATAGTGTGACATGCAGCCTTAGCTCGGTCTGTAGCTTTTGTAGCTGGTGCCCTTACTGCTTAGTAAGCCTTAGTAGCCTTAACTTGGCTCGTAGCCTTAACTTGGCTCGTAGCCTTAACTTGGCTCGTAGCCTTAACTTGGCTCGTAGCCTTAACTTGGCTCGTAGC